>NJDD01000626.1:396782-420401 GCA_002245505.1 Calephelis nemesis
TGGCAAGACTAGGTATTTAAGTATTTATATGTATTAAAGTCGTTGACTAACACCCATAACACAAGCATATAATATGCTTACTTTGGGGTTAAATTCAATGTGTGTAACTTGTCCAGAGATATTTATTTATTTATTATTAACTAGTAAATCGTTAATTTCTGTTTAACGTTTAAAAAGTTGCGGAATATCATGGTAATAATAATACGGAATTATTCGGAATATATTTCTAAAGCAATGGAGTTGGATAAAGTTTTCTAAATAGTGTATCTTTTATTACATTTGTGATATATCCTTTATTATTAGCAATAATCTCATTCTACTATAACTGTTTGTAGTAAAATAAGGGTATAATAAATTAAATACGATTATACTTAAAACGTTTTTTTTCTTTTTTAAGAACGTTCTACTAACAATATTTACTACTATTTTTATTTTTAATATTTAATACTAACAATATAGGAAAATGTTAAATCTTATTAAATGTGTTGTGATGACCAAGGCGGTTCCATTTTTATATAAATGATAAGTTATAATTGTTTTATATACACGATTTTTGGAGTTTACACTTGTACTTATCCACTATATAGGTACTTTATTTAACACTTTCTGTTACTTTTTAGCTAACCGGTTTCACTTTTTACAGCATCATCAGGGCTTTGAAATTAAAGACAAAAAAGGACTTTTTTGATTCAATTTAACGTCTTGTACGTTAAATCAAAAAAAGTGTTGAATATAGTATACAGTGGATAAGTACAAGTGTATACTCCAAAAAACGTGTATATACAATGGAATTCCACCAAGTGCCGACGATATCAAGTATAGATTGTATAATTATTTTACACGAATGCTAAATCAATTTCCACTATCACCGTGTTTTACCTAAAGGAACTAAGGGAGTTCATATCAACTATTCATATAAACAGTTATTACCCTACCCTTTATTCGATAGGCTGATGCCCTTCCGATCATTTATATTCAGCTACTTCCGACCATTGTCCCGATATCGGGTGAAATATGTTGTTTCGACATGTCGTCCGAACAATGTCGCATGAACCACAACGTGTAATAAAAACATCTATTTCGATTGTATTACAATAGTAATACGGAATGTGTCGGCAAACCTTTGTTTAAAGCTATGGAGTGGAATTCAGAATATTTTTTTAATATTAATATCATCATAAGTTTATGAGCAATGTAAATGAAATCTAAATATATAAAAGAAAGTCGGGTTTGTTGCAACACATATAACTCGAGATCTGCTAAACCAATTTTCATGGTTTTTGATTCGTTAGATTTGTCTTCGCTCCGAATAGCAGAATACAAGGTGTATTCTAAAAACAATAAAAATAAAAAATATATAAAAAATGAATCGTCTATATATATATATAAGGGAGAAGGATATGGGGTACATTCTATCCCTTACATCCCTTACAATATCGAGGAAACTAGGAAAAACGACATTTTAATTTTTCCCATATAAACTGAACGGGCGGAACGAAGTTCGCCGGAACAACTAGTATCAAATATTTGTTAAGTATACTAAAAGACGTTATATTATGAGAATGTTTTTTTTTCATATGATTAAACTTAAACCCAAGTTGTGAGAGTTTAAATGAACAACGAAGTTTCATACAAACTTTCACCCCTCATTTTTTTCAAATAGCCCCTCTAGTTCAGTATTCTTTTTAGACTTTGTACTAATATTAATCTTTATTAAAATTGAACCGAATTTATCTATGATCACCCGTGGGTAAGACACAAATTCGGCGGTTTTTAGAATCAACAAAAGCTACCGTCGTATTAACAAACACGGAGTAAAGTACTCCAAGGTTCATCCTGGCAAAATAATGTGTATTACAACATAATACAATCTAAAGCACCAGCCAAATTCCAAGAAACGGTTCGGAATCGATAACGCTTTCAATCAATAAAAACCTAAAAATTAACAAAAAAATACAATTTTTATCCGACGGAAAATTCAAGTTACATGGTTATAACGTTGACAAATCATAAATTTGGTTTCCACCGATCGAGCAGTCGCAATCGCAGACTGGTGACGTCACGACGCGTACTAGGTGACATAGTGACAACAAGTTAAGCATTTTTGCGGACTGTTTCATTGTTTATAGAAGTAAATATTAAGTAAAGTCAATAATATTTAAAATGAATTAACATTTAAACCTTAACCCCCTCATATTAAAATTTGACCGGTACTCTCAAAGTAACCCTGTAGATTATAACATTGTTTTTATCTTACTCCCACGTTAGTCCACGTTTATTAATAAGACGGTAAGATATATGATCTTTAAATGATTGAAGTTTTATATTTTTAATAAGTCCCGTAGAGATATTGTATCCTGAAAAAATATTTACCTCGTTTAATATAAACAAAATTTATAAGGGTTCAAAACTACGAGAAAACCCTTTGAGAAAAGGCAGTTCTCAAATATCGAAGGGATTTGCTTTAGCTTTGCCCTCCGATCTGCTCGTCTTAGGGTCACTTGCACATTCCGAGGTTAAATTTAACATGAGTTATCCTGTCAAATGTAAAGCGATTAAGCCCAAGTTAGAAGCTAACTCAGAGTTAAATAGTTAACCCGAGAACGTACAAGTAGCCCTTAGCAATACCGCGCCCCCAGCTGTGTTACTCTTAAATCTCGACGTAAATTTGAAATCGGAATGGGATTTGGTATTTTAGTACTGTATTTAACAGTACTAGCGCATTAACATTTATTTTAAAAAATACTAATAAATCCGATGAAATACTTTACTGTAAACATCAACTATCTGTTAACAATTCGATGGTATTATGTTCAGGAACATCTAAATATCAAATTATATATCAAATTTGCATAAAATGAAGATTAAAGACTAACTATAGAATTAAACCTTGCTCGTCTCCTACGAGCTGTCGGGCAAGAAGGCAAAAGACCAACACTGGAAAATGGAGAGGACATTAGTGAGCACTGATATCACGACAGCAGGATAAGTAAATGTAAGTAAAGCATCTTCACGCCCACATCCTCGAAGAGGCAGACAGAGGCACAACCAGGGCACCCACGATAAGCCAAAGACACTAAGTCTCACAATGTGATAGGTGGCAAGCCTATCACCAACCAGGAACATATCCAATCCTAGGGAACGATATTTTTATTAGAAAATTGAAAATATTTTATTTCTAATTCTTTTTGTTGCCCAACTCGGGGATTGATCATGGGACGTCAAGAAGTCAAGGCCGACGCCAGACCGCTAGACCACAAAGGCGACTTTCAAGACTTTCTAGATGAGTGTAAGCATACATTCTAACAAGAATAACCTTAGACGAAACTTTGTTTTGTGTGCCAGTAGAAGTGAAAATTTGAATATTACCGTTGTGAATTTTTGAAGTTATACTTCTTTTGGCGCGTTAGGAAAAAATGATGAGGGTTAATTTTTACGATGCGCGCGCACACCGTTACGAAAAACCGACATGATGAAGTTATAGTTTTTTGAAAAAAGGTACCAACAAAGTAAAAGTAAGGACATCTACGTATGTTTGCGTGAGAACTGACAACTGTATTCACAATATTTCTTTATTTCTATGGTTAGTGTCATTTTTTCATCACATTTGTAGACAAATGTAAAATAAGGCAAAAGATAAATTTTTTAAAAAGATGTTTATCTTATTACGCCTAAGAAGTATAACTTCTAACGCGTGTACATATGTACACACACATTTTTTTTTGATAATTTGGAATGGTTAGGGAATAGTTGTACACGAATTGCTATAATTATTAGTATGAAAGTACTATCATTTATGTGGTAGAATACAATATTCATTTATTGCGCTATCGTATACAAACATGACAGCACGAACATTCGCACAAGCGCTCTGAGCCGTCTTACGAATTTTCGATTAGGTCTCCTGTTCCTAACGCGAGTTAAGAAGTTTTTAACCATTACAAAAAAGTGAGAAACGCCGCTAAAGACGTTTTCACTTCAAAAACAAATTAACGGTTTAAATGAATACAAACTAATATTAACAAGCAGTGTTTCCAACCATGTAGAGCTACTATTATCATTGTCTTTTTTATTAATTTATTTCAAAATTTTATTTACTCAGAGCAATATAGTAAACTTTCAATAGAATTCGTTTCGTTTACTTAAACCTGCAAGTTTTTTATAGTGAACCGAGCCTCGGCTATTTCTTTTTAACTTAGAAAAGTTTCTTATTTTCAACTTGGGTTTTACTTGAAGAACAAACTCTTTTCAATTTCGTTTTGGATTTATCTTAGAAACATAAACGCGTACATTTTCTTTATTCTAAATAGAGAATATTTCCGGTTAGCTTTACCTGTACCTCTGTTATGTATTATTGTAGCTACAATAGCCTTGAGGTTGATGTAATAGGCGAAAACGGTAGACTAATATCCTATTAAGTTTATGTGAAACAGTATACTGTTTTATGAAAATATTAACAATACAATTTCATCAAAAGCCAAATTTTAATAATGTTTATTATCTGTGTAATGTTTAGTGTCATAACAAAATAGCAAGTACTTATATATATAGTGTTAATCTAATGTTGTCTGTTTATCATAACAAAAAAAAATAAAAAATGTGTTAATAAATAAATTAAGTATTGTTTTTTCCCTGTTTTTCTCTTTATGAAAATCTTCTTCTGACAATAACTAACACAACAAATAAAGAATACGGCAATTTATTTCAATATAATAAGACGTTCATATGTGTTTTTTTTAAACAGAAAAGTTTGGAAATAAAGTAGTCTTGAAAAATGAAGATGGCGTTCTTATCAACAAGACATTAAAATTTATTATGGTTGGAATTTCGACCAACGGGCGATCACTAGTAATAATATATGTACATCCCTGTATGTATATCCCTGGACGAGATACACAAATTAAATCTAACCCCAAAGTAAGCAAATTATATGCTTGTGTTATCGTTCTTAGTCAACGATACTAATACATACATACCTAAAATAGATACCAAAATAAATTTAAAAATCATCCAGACCCGGAAAGCAGTCACCTTAATGTTTATCACGCAGATGCCTGCCCCCGTTAGGAATTGAACCCGGGCCTCGCAATGGGTCAGTGTGTACGCTAGTCACTCAACTAAGGAGGCGGTAAAAAGTTCCAATTCTATAAAAAAAACTAGACATGTAATAAAAACGCCGTAATCAGAGGCGTCAATTTATTTTAATCAGTCATTAAGTCGATATTTTCAATACAAAATTGTGACTTAATGTTAGATTAAATGTTAATTGACATCTTTGAGTGCGGCCCTAGACGGATAAGTCATAGTTATGAAATGTATATATAATCTAAAAAAAGAGGTAGAGTCACAGCTATTAAATATATCTATAATCTAAAACAAGAAGTAGAGTCACAGCAATAAAATATATCTATAATCTAAAACAAGAAGTAGAGTCACAGCTATAAAATATATCTACAATCTAAATCAAGAGGTAGACTCACAGCTATAAAATGTATCTATAATCAAAAACAAGAGCTAAATAATTTTAATCTATAAACACACTCTAAATTAATAGTATACTCTATCACATAAAAAGTATCTCGTTACTTTATCCGTTAAGAAAGAGCGTTTAAAATGTGTAAAGAGCGAGTTGGTTCACCGATTTCGTTGAATTTTCATCGTTAGCTACATTATTACCGCAGTCGAGGGTATACTCGTCCTACATTAAAAATTGCTTGCATTCTTCTTGTCCCGTTTGTATTTGCTGTGGGTTTTTTATTTTCAGCCAGCTATATTCCCACAAAGACATTTAATTGGAATATTTTCGTTGTTTTGATAATGCATATTTTGTAATTGGAATCCCGTAATTTTTTGTGATAAGATAACGAATTACACGGCTCTCTTTATGATAATATAACCGTGGCCTATACCATAGCCGTCTTACTAAACACGGAGTAAATTACACCGAGTTTCAACCTCGTATTAAACTCCTTATCACAATGTATAATCTTATATATAAAATTCCCGTGTCCACAATATTAGTTTCTTCCGAAACGGCTCGACCGATTCTCGTGAAATTTTGTGAGCATATTGAGTAGGTCTGAGAATCGGCTAACGTCTATTTTTTATAACTCTAACTGATGGGGGTGACTCACCCCATTTTTTTTAAAATAAAATCAAATTAAAAAAATAGCAAAACAACGTCTGTTGAGTCAGTTGTCTTATATATAAAAATCCCGTGTCACAATGTTAGTTACCGTACTCCTCCGAAACGGCTCAAACGATTCTCGTAAAATTTTGTGAGCATATTGAGTAGGTCTGAGAGTCAGCCAACATCTATTTTTCATACCCCTAAGTGATAAGGGTGACTCACCCCAATTTTTTTACTAAAATCATATTAAAAATAAAGTAAAACAACGGCTCCCGGGTCAGCTATTCAACTATAATATCAACTTAATTTTATTCCTACCTTTGTCCACGTTTATTAATAATACAATGTATGTTGTAGGTTCGTCGCTGCTTTGTGGCGTACGTTTTAGTCCAGTAGTGTATGTCTACAGGACTGAATTATGATACCTACTGTCATTATAGGGACAGGAAAAGGTAAGGTGGTGGATACCTGAACTAATTGCAGCAATCGAACACCTCTGCTGCTTATGAGCTGCATGAGAGACAGTTAATTATTGTGATTATATTAATTTAGTTCATGTAGTTATATATATAATGTTAATTTTTATATAAAGGTACATTCTGAAGACCCAAATGGCTGAATACTGACTAATAATATGATGATAATAAGGTACTTTTATTTCTATGTTGATTCTTATTTTTGTCTGCGAAAACCCTACATGGGCAAAAGTAAAAAAATGAGTAGGTATGCGTTAGTCGCGTCCAACATATAGAAAAACGTTCTTTTCGAAAAATTAATTCTTTAAACCTGTTTTATTTATCTATACGTATAAAAATTCGGTTAAAGAATGGATCACGAATAAAAAAAATCAAATGACTAAAAATATAGTCCCCTGTGTTAGTCCGGGCTTCTTTGTAGAATAAACCATTTGCCTTCCTGCCAAGCAGCTCGTCAAAGGCGAGCATAGGCTTACCGTTACTAACACCGTGATATCCTACTAGGTGGTAAAGTTTCGCAGCGACTCACCCGGATTGGTACCACCGCCTTACCTATTCCTGCCGCCATAACGTTATGACGTGTTCCGGTTCGGAGGGTAAGGTAGCCGGTAAACTTACTTTTGCTCAAGGTCTAACATCCCGGCCTCAGGTTGGCAACGCAATATTACCACCTTTGGTGTCTCTAGGCGACGGAAATTTATTACCATCAGGAAATCCGTCTGCTTGTTTGCCTTCCAATATCATAAAAAAAGAAACTAGCGTATCGTGTATTTCCTCGTTGCCGCCAAATCTCAAAATTTGATGCAAATTTCTACTTGACGAATGTCAAAATACTAACGTGAAGGCCAAAACGTAAAGAAAAAAAAAGTGTGGTTTGTCAACCTTTTTGTGAGCCCGGACCAACACGCTAATTTCTTCATGATTATTTCGTTTGTGTACTTTTACTGAACAAAATTATACGAAATTCCACCAAAATTGACTAATTTCACTCAATATCAACACTAAGTTTAATAATTATGAAAAAACTTCGACCATCTTTTCTCTCGATGGCGCCAAAACTCCGACAAACCGCATCACTCAGGTATTTTTTATATAAGAGAAGGCAACGAGCAATTGGGTCATCTGTTCGAACGTGATCACCGTCGCCCAGGGAAATCCTCCCATCTATCCCATCCTCTACACCAGGAACATCACAAATGCGTTGACGACCTTTAAGGAATGAGTAAGTTCTTTAAGAAGGTTCCAATGATCCGAGTTTTCGAAACTGTCGTGTTTTCGTTAAAAGACTAACGAATGTTGTGGAAGCTAGTTATGTCTGCCAGGATCGTGACACTTGGTTGCTTGAATTTTCTCTGTCTAACGCATAAGGGACTTAGCATGAACATATATATGTGTCTGTAATAAATGTAGAGTTTACCTCCCTCTGCCAATATAAAAAGACCTCAACTACTTAGCAAACATCTCTTATACTTTGATTAAAAAACTTATTTAATAATAAACAATGGGAGGGCGTGAGTACCGCCTGGCTAGTGTCACGGTGTCAGTTGCACAGAACAACCCACAGATTTGCGGTCAGCTCCAGAGGCAAATGCTGTCGGGTTTTCTACAGGATCAAATATCTTGTTATATTGTGCTACAAGATAAATAGGTTTTAGGGAATTTGGGTGCTTCGGACACTTACATTTTAGAAATTGATTAGTCGTTTTACGATAGTAATTTTAGAAATGTTTTCGGGAAATTAGAAACTATTTTTAAAAAGAGGAGGTTCTCAAATCGGCCGGTATATTTTTTATGCATGTACACAGATTTATTTCTGAATCGTTTTGCGTAATTATTTTTATATTTGATCCGGAATAGTTTCAAATTGGTTCCATAAAAGTTTTATTCAGGTTGGCTATTTGTTTTTATTTTATGTGCGTTTTTTATCTACTTTGACTTATTCTGATGTATATTTTTAATAGCTTAAATCTAATCTCGCAAGAATAATAGATCCTCTTAGGTAACTTAGTGACAAGATTACAAACACATCGGCATTCAGACACATGCTATAAAGATATTAAATATATATAAGATTATTAAATTAAATCATATCAGCAATAAACTAAAAAGTATTAAATAAAATAACTGCGTTAAAAAACCGACTTCAAAACTAAAAAGTAAAAAAATTATAAAGATTTAATATAAATTACATACTACCTATTATTTATAAATACTATTTACTAACAGGTTTAAAGTTGGTGCCAAGCCAATTTAGTACTTACTTATAATATTAGTGTAAGGCTTGGCACCGACTTCAAACTTATTTAACTACAAAAACTTACAAAGTTTTACAATATATCAGATTAGCTTCTGACTTCAAAACTAATTAAAACTGTTTTGTAGAACCTACCTTCCAATTTACATGTGCAATAAATTAATTTTGAATAATTAGCAACTAGGTATAACATTACTTTTTGATTATTTTAATTGCCGTTTTATTTTATAGATACTCATATTATTTTATTGTATTTTTTTTAAGTTGCACTATTAATTTCAAATTACAAAAATAAGTTATTATAATATAAATATCATAGACTCAATATTACTAGATAGGTGGGTAGGTATTTTATAGGAATTACTTTACTAGGTGGTAGAGTCCTGCAACGACTCGCCCGGACATACAGGCACCACCGCCTTATCTATTCCTTGCGCAAAATGACAATGCTCGTCATTGTCGTGTTTCGTGTTTGGTTTACTTACTTAAGCCGGAGGCTGACCATCCTAGCCTCCTGTGGACAACGCACCAATACCACATTTGGTGTCTATAGGCGACGGCATTTCTTACAATCAGATAATCCGTTTGCTTGTTGGCTCTCTATAACATAAATAAATAAAATAATAAATAATATCACCTACTCACTTAGATCCATGCAAAGTTGGCAATCGCTATGAGTACACGAAAGTTGAGCAGTACTGGCGTACGTATTAACAAAATTGAGGTTCGTTCCATTTACAAAGGTGCTGTAAAATGGTTCAAGTACAATGAATACAAGAACAAAATTATAACTTCGTTATTGCTTGGCAAAGTTCTGACAAATTGCACTTGTGGTATTATGTTAATTTTAGTTTCATTTGCCAAAACTAATGAATTATTTGGATTTAATTTTTAATTGTTTACGATGTGAAAACGTTTTTACAAGCTTCATTTAAACACAATCACATCTGTGGTCTATCAATCCGGCGTCGGTATTAGCTTCTTGAATGTATTTTTAAATAATAATAATAATAATAAATATCCCAGGACAACTCACACAAATTGAATCTAACCCCAAAGTAAGCAAATTATATGCTTGTGTTATGGGTGTCAGTCAACGATACTAATGCATAGTAATACTTAAATAGATACCAGAATAAATTTAATAAACACCCAGACCCGGAAACGCAGACATCTAAATGTTCATCACACAAATGCCTGCCCCCGTCGGGTATCGAACCCGAGCCTCGCGGTTGTTCGATGTAGTTAGGCGAGTACTCTAGCCACTCGACCAACGAGGCGGTCAAATGAATGTCAATAATGAAGCCTGGAACTGATATGTGCCCAGTTGGCCATAGGCTTGCTAAAAGTAAGACTTAGTCGTCGATTAGTCGTAGGTCACCTTGTTGTGTTTCTGCCTACCCCTTCGGGGATATGGGTTTAAAAATATTTTTTTATAACACACATTTTTGGAAAAATACTTCTACTTTTGCTCTATAAATTTAATAAACAATTTATTCAAACGGTTTCCCATTTCACAGCATAATCAGGATTGCTAAAATTTGTTTCAAACAACATAGAGTAAACAAAGAATTCTATTATAAGTTCGCTCGGGGCCTAACATGCAGGCCTCAGGTTGGCAACGCACCATTACCACCTTTGGTATCTGTAGGCGGCGTGATTTTCTTACCAAGAGGAAATCGGTCTGATTGTATGGCTTTCAATGTCATAAAAAAACCTGGCATGGGACGTTTTTTGGGTAAGTTCTAAACTGTGATTTTTAATTTGCGATATCTAGTAGAGTTTTCGAAATAGCTAAGTGATTATATTACTAATGTTTCTGTTATTAAGAGGTTTTTATAGTTTTAACAAAATAAAGAGTAGTCAATGACTCTATTACTTTAAAATTCTTTTGATGAAATTGACATAATATGTTATGAGGCAATGTTAGGTGGCCATATTGTAGTGGAATGTGTTAAGTACACGTTGCAGAGTATCGTCTTAGAATTATCTTTATTTGGCAAATATATTATTGTTTATTGTTGGCAATGTTAATTTCGGTTTCGGGTAGGGTAACTGATAGATTTGCAAATTAGTAACCCAGTACTAGTACTAGTACTTGGTTACTAAACCCAGCCATAGAATAAGTTTAAGTCGCTGTTATCGGTCACCATCAGAAGCCGTGTGCTTTATTATCTTATCTTATAAAACTCGATATATCATCGTCTCCAACACAAATACATAAATGGTTAAAAATGTTATGCCCGTCAGGGCTAAAACCCCAGTCACAAGATAGTGACGCACCTATAATATCTATAGCATAAGCTATGGTTGTCTTTTATCCATCAGGAGCTGTATACTTTTTCACTGTTTTATCCCATAAAATGCGACATGTTGTCATTTTCAACCATTGAAGCAACACAAATGCATAAACGGTTAAAAATGTTATACATGTTAGGAGGTAAGAGGATAGTGACGCACCTATAACATCTATGGCATGTCATCATGGCAGTCTTTAACCGTCAGGAGCCAAATACAAGTTTGCTGTTTTATCCCATAAAATGCGACTCAATAGCATTTACAAACACTTCAATGGTTGTAACACGAATGCATAAATAGTTAAACATGTTATACACGTAAGGACTAACATTCCAGCTACAGGTAGTGACGCACCTATAACACCTAGGTCATATTATCTAGGTTGTTTTTTAAGATTAGGAGTTGTGTACTATTTCGTCGTTTCATCCCATAAAAATTCGACACATTACCATTTACAACCATTGAAGCAACACAAATGCATAAATGGTTAAAAATGTTATACACGTTAGGACTATCATCCTAGCCATAGGATAGTGACGAACCATTAACATCTATGGCATACCATTATGGTTGTCTTTTCCCGTCGGGAGCCAAGTACTAGTTTGCTGTTTTATTCCATAATATAGCGACACGTTAGCTTTTACAACCACTAAAGCAACACTAATGCATAAATGGTTAAAAATGTTATACACATTAGGACTTACACCCTAGCTATAGAATAGTGACGCACCTGTAACATCTATGGTACAGGTCAAGGTTGTCTAATACCATAAGGAACTGTGTAATAGTTTGCTGTTTTATCTCATAACAATGCGACTTATTAGCGTTTACAACCATTGGAGCAATTAATGCATAAACGGTTAAAAATCTTATACATGTTAGGATTAACATCCCAGTCACAGAATAGTGACGCGCCTATAACATCTATGGTTCATGGTTGCCTTTTACCATCAGAGTCGTGTAATAATTCGCTGTTTTATCCCATAAAATGCGACTTATTAGTCTTATTGAAGCAATAAATGCATAAATGGTTAAAAACGTTAATACATTTTTAACCATTTATGCATAATTATATTATTTATTCAATAAATGCATAAATGGTAAAAAATGTCAATACATTTTTAACCATTTATGCATAATTATATTATTTATGCAATAAGAGCATAAATGGTAAAAAATGTCAATACATTTTTAACCATTAATGCATTTATTGCTACTTTAGTTTAGTGTGAGGGACACTCCCATTCCATGTTTGCTGTGGACGGCCCACCGCTTGTCTCCTCTCGTCATGACTGTATTACCTAATTTAATTTGTCCTACCCGCAATTTATGGCCTACAGAAGAGCCGTCCGTTTATTTGCCATCGCTAACCAAACAGGGACATAAATACCTACGCAAATATTTCCAGTTATTGAAAACTGAATATAAAATTGAATTTTGTTTACGCGAATATTGTGATATGTGAGTAAACATCAGGGTTGTAGCCTAAAGCAATTTGAGCGGCCGGCCAGTGGTCTTTGTTGCATATTGGTCGGTAATAGAATTTGGTCCGCTTTTTGCGTGGTCGGTCGCCCTAGCCACGGACGGGCTCGGTTGCCTTTGTAAATGCATCTGGCTATAAATATATTACCGGTTATGGTTTCTAATCTAATCCTGAAGCAATTGTATCTAAATGCGTTTGATATTAATGTTTTGAGGCAAATGTTGAGATTGTGGTTAGTTATATTGTTAGTTTACATTTTTGCGAGGAAATATCCCTTTCAATATTTTTAAACTTACCCTAAAAGCAAGACATTATTAGATTCGTTATTTTTTAGTTTTAAGCGTTGTTTTTCAAAATGTGAAGTTCATATATCACAAAAACGTTTGACATACTTTATACAATCATATCTATTACGTTACTGGCAACAAGTTTAAATAAGTAATTTACGAATAAAAGTGTATGTTGCGGACAAAAAACAGTAAAAACTATTCTAGAAGTATTTTTGATGTCCTCTGTCCATTCGAGTAGATTTTCCAATTTGACATTTTAGGGTGGCCGTATATATACAGTTTCTTTATTACGAGTAGGTTTCCTAATCAGGAATTCAGATTTGAAATACGTTATGACTAGTGCAAACATACGGAATAAGTTTCTTCCGTTTCAAAAACTAAGATCGTGTGCTCTTTCGTGAATATTTTGTATGAAAAAACATCATTTAGGTTTCCATGTCTGCATTTCAGATTAGGCAACTTAACCAGAAAACAGTATGTTTGCACCCGGCCTTACAGTGACTAAACATTGAGAACTAAATTCCCAATCGACAATACCTTTTGTGTTCTCTGTGTTGCATTTTATCTAAATCGTACATTCATAGTTTATAGTTTTACATGAAAAACACTTGTACTGTTTTACTAATACTTTATATTTTTTTATAATTTAAACATAGACTACGATGATGTTAGAAACTTTTTCTAACATCATAAAAGTAAGACTCACAATATTTTGGAGTGATACCATTAATTGCTCTCACCGTAACAAGTAAATAAATTACTTACGTAAAGTAATAAAGTTGCTAATGGTTGATTTTTCCCTACTGAAATAGAAAAAAAAACATATGAATATACAAGAAGATATATGTTTATTATACCTTGACCAATCAATTTATTTATCAGCTATAAATTAATGTAAAACTGTATGACTATATCACCATAAAACATAAAACAATTTAAAAGTACAACAAAATGACAGAAGTATATTTTATATAAAAACGTAAATAATAAAAGTTTTTTTTAAGCGCCGACGATGAAAAATATCAAATATTCATTACGTACATTTTTTTAGCATTGCATTATGCAATGAACATCCAAGCGATGAATAATTGAATCCTATTAATATTATAAATGCTACAGTTTGTCTGTTTATTTGTTTGTTACTCCTTCAGGCAAAAACTGCTGAAATGATTTTCATAAAATTTGGCACGCATATCGAAGGTAACTTGAATTAACACATAGGATAGTTTTTATCCCGAAAAACGTTCCTGTGGGATCATTAACCACGCGGGCAACGCCGCAGGCAACAGCTAGTATTATATACGACAAAGCCAAGCAATTATCATAGGGTAGCAGTAACATATAAGACGATGCTACCTACCCAGGGTAGCCATCTAAAGTCTACCACTTAAGTCACAATTGAAAACAATATTTCCATTTTCAAAACACATAAAAAGTGCAATTAAAAAAGTTCTCATAAAATAATTGAAAAAGTCTACTGTACAGTTAATGGATTTTAAAAATGGGTTAACCAAACATAGGTTACCTCGGACGTAAGCTGGAGCACGGTTCATCGTTTTAAAAACATTTTAAGGACCGCATTGCGAAAAACTTTTATACATTTTGTCGGTTTGGAGGGCAGCTGCGAGTTTCTCTTACATGTGGAAACAGTGGGTACTGTAAATCCATTGCTAACTCGACTTTAGTGGCCGGGCATTGTCGCGTGTTTCACGCAGTATCCCGTAATATTGGCGCCTCTAATTGTATGCAAGCATTGCATTTGGAAATCTCTCTCAAAACTCTAGTTGAATGCGTTTGACTAAAATTTCAAAGCTTGTTGGACAATTCGGCTTGATTATTTTGAAACTGGGACTAAAACATGTACATGTACATATGTACACGTGTACATGTTTGTACATTGTTGGCCTCAAAAAAAGTGGTAAAATTCTTACATACGTCATTTTAATGTTATATAAATTTGAACAAGGATTATAAATACTCTTTAGCAAGAAATTTTGAAGTTCTCCAGGTATCCATCCATATACTGATTACCTTTCAGATTATATTTTGAAGTTCAATTAAATAGGTATTATTAGTCAAATTTTATATTTTAGCGAAAATAAAAATCATTAAGAGTCGTATATTACCCTAAAAATCGTTTTTGTGTGTAAAACAATAATAACTTTATACCATTTTTTCTCAAACGGATTTAATTTTCTCATAAAATGTATCTATCTATTACGAAATTGGCACAATATTTTTAAGTCGACGCTATGTTCTTTGTATGTTTGTTTTGCGTTTCTTAGATAATTTAATTGTTTTTAGAAAGATAAATCAGAATTTCAAGGTAGTCTTATGATCTTACCAGTGGTTTTTGAGATATACGAGTACTTAATAGTGCATATTTTTTTTATTTATTTTGACAAAACATAAGTTAAATGTATGATATATTAAATGTTACTATTACTAGTAATACTACTATTACATTAACTACTATTAGTTGTAGAACGAAAATCACCAAAAACACAGTATGAAATCCGGCGATAATATACAGATAATTTTTTTAAGAGGGTAACTAAAGGTCAATAAACATAAAAAAGAAGTGTGACGACAAATTTATTATTTAAGGTTCACTTCAAAGCAGTAACGCACTCGACAAACAAAGTTTTATCTAGAGACATGATCTCATTAAGTTTCAATTAAGTCCTTAATTAAGATTACGAAGCGCAATGTATATTTTCTTGACCAAAGTAAACAAGATCTTCATTTCGTTTTGGCGAGAAGTGTTTTTGTCCATCTGTCACCTGGCCACTAAATAAACAACTTCGCTCCTTAGGGCGTCATTATAATGAGAAGTAATGAAGTTTCCAGCCCTTGGTCTGAGGGTTTGTTATGTTGAGAACGTTATTTGTATTATTTAGTACGTGTTTAATAAAACATTCTTATTATTTGCTTTCACAGACCTGAGTCAAGATTAATATAGCGTTTTGGGTTTGGGAGAAACACACATAATTTTTATTTGGGTTTTCGCAATGTTCTTCCCGTGTTGGTTTGGGCTCTTTCGCAGAATACACCATCTGCCTTCCTGCGCGAGGCAGCTCGTAAAAGGCGAGCATAGGCTCACCGTCAGTAACACCGCGACATTTGACTAGGTGGTAGAGTCTTGTAGCGACGCGCCCTGATTGATACCACCGCCTTACCTATTCCTGCCGCCGTAATGTCAGCGCTTGCCGTTGACGTGTTCCGTTGCGGTGGGCAAGGTAGCCGGTAAATTTACTATTGCTTGAGGCCCAACATCCCGGCCTAAGGTTGGCAACGCACTGTTTCCGCCTTGGTGTCTCTAAGCGGCGTTAATTTCTTACCATCGGAAATTACGTCTGCTTGTTTGCTTTCCAATATTATAAAAAATGTATCTTTTTATGGTATTGGAAAGCAAGCAATCCTTCTGGGATTTCCTGATGGTAAGAAATTCACGCCGCCTAAAGACATCCAATCCATTGCTAACCTGAGGCCGAGATAGGCCTCGAGCAAAACTTAGTTTATCGGCTTCCTTAACCTCCGAATTGGAACACGTCAACCGCAAGACGTGACGTTATAGCGGCAGGAATAGGTAAGGAAGTGGTACAAATCCGGGCAAGTTACCGCGAAACTCTACCACCTAGTAGGATGTCACAGTGTTAGTGGCGGTAAGAATTTGCTTGCTTTTTATAAGCTGCCAGGCAGGAAAGTAGATGGACTAATTCTGCAAAGGAGCCCGGACCAATACGGGGAAATTACAACCAGTATTACCAGAAATAGTTAAATATTTTACAGGAGTGTTGAAAAACTTCTAAAGAACGCAATTCCAACGTTAATAGCCTGGTATAGACATTCCTGACTTTTAGAAACAAATGCTACAATACAAAAGGAATAGTTTCTATATTTATTATCATCGTCGCTTGGTATAATTCCATTCCATTTCAAAAATTTACTTTTTTAAATTATTTTCTTTTACCTAACCTGTTTCATTATATAAGCGTCAACAGGGCTATGAAAATTTAAGAAAAAAGTTTTTTATAACCCTCATGATACGATTAAATTTAAGTTTAATTTAAAGTTTAATTAAGTTAAATTTAATATTAAGATTGATTTAATCATAGTTAAAAGCTAACTCGGAGCTACATACTCAACCCTAAAATGTACAAGTTTCCCTATGTGAAATATAGACGTGATTACTTGAAATGCGCTCATTCAGATGAAAAAATAAAAAAAAAAATCACGTCTTTTTTCAAGTGGATAATTCTTATTACGTGTATACTTTCCAAAAATATATCTATACATATAATAAATCTGTAGAAGGGTCGATTCTGTACATTGAAAATATTGAAAAAACAAATAGCAGCAATAGTGTTACTGGATCGATACCAAACCCAAATGTGATTAAAAAAATTTTTGTCTGTCTGTCTGTATGTTCAGGCATCACGTGAAATCTGACGGTTCGATTTCGATGAATTCCTTATTATTTTGGGCATACAATGGGATACTTTTGATCCTGGCAAAATACGTAGAAAAAAATTAATCTTAATTTTTCAGTTTTATCACGCGAAGACCGACATCCGCGCGGACGGAGTCACGGGCGGAAGCTATTAGTATAATAAAGTTAACATATCGTCCACTTCTTTTACGGCTTCTTTAAACCATAAAACTCCAAACCAAAACAAAAAAAAGATCTCGCTCTTATGTATAAAAATCAATAACCATTCGTTAGTCTCGCTAAAACTCAAGAACAGTTGGAATAATTGTTTGAATAATTGTTTATGGAAGTCCAGGGAAGGTTGGTCCAGATGATAGTGAAGAAAAATTGCTGGAAAACTAAGAAAAAATAATAATTTTATTTTCCCTATACAAACAGAACGGGTGAAACAAAGTTCGTTGGGACAACTAGTCAATAGTAAAGAGGTAAGAAAACCCATTTTCATTAGAAAATAAGGAATGGGAATTCTAAGGTAAAATCAGATGATTACATTTGCAACATTCAGCCAAAAAAGTTATAGGTTTTTATATTAAAATTTTATATAATAATAATAATAATATAATAATAAATATCGCTGGACAAACCACACGAATTGAATCTAACCCCAAAGTAAGCAAATCATATGCTTGTGTTATGGGTGTTAGTCAACGATTCTTATACATAGAAATACTTAAATAGATACCAGAATATATTTAATAACCACCCAGACCGGAAATGCAGACATCTAAATGTTCATCACACAAATGCCTGCCCCCGTCGGGAATCGAACCCGAGCCTCGCGTTTGGTCGATGTAATTAAGCGTGTACGTTAGCCACTCGACCAACGAGGCGGTCTAATATTCATTAACCGAAGTCAAAACACAGCAACGATCAAGTTAACTAGACTTATTTTCACGTTACAATAATATACCCATTCATTAAATCAAAGTCGAAATAAATTTCCACATAATGAAAAACCGACATGAAAATAGGAGTTTTATTCCCTTTAAATACAACCATAAAAACGCCATAACTTGCTACCAAGCACTAGCCCCTGTTTCCTGTCAAAGGAGATAGTAGAAAAATGAAAAACGAGGCGTTTAATGACTACTTTAGCGCTTTCAATGCTTTATGAATAATGAAATTAGCTGCTTATTCCGTCCTTGAGTTCCGTGACGTAATAGGATAAGTTACGAGAAGCTCGTAAATGTCCGGCCGGAATCTAAGTTAATCTTATATTAATTTTTTTATTAAAAATATCGCAATAAAATCTTGGACTTCCAGCTTCATTAAAAGTTTTGGGATCTAGGAAGTTTAACAATTCTGTGGATACAGTCAGTTTGATAAAAGGGTGTTTTTTTAATAATAATATATTGATATTCTGTATGTTTTTACTAATAAAAACTTTTAATGGTAACACTTGCCTATCGCCTCTGTGGTCTAGCGGTCCGGGTGTTGGACTTGACTACATGAGGTCTCAGGTTTGAATCCCGGGTCGGCCAACAAAAAGAAAATTGGATTTTTTCAATTTTCTTATGAAAAAATGTTGGTCGGGATTGGAAATGTGCCCGGTTGGCGATAGGCTTGCCACCTATCACATAGTGGGACTTAGTGTCTTCGGCTAGTCGTGGGTGCCCTGGTTGTATTAATTTTGGTACACTTGTATTAATTCACTGTGAATTGGTACTACGTTGTAGATATGTACATTGTACACGTTATAAATAACTTATTTTTTTTCTTACTATAGCTAGAGTCAAGAAGTCATTGCCAGATATTGCTTGCTATAGTCGATTAAATTAAGCTAGCCCGGTTCCGATGAGTAGAAAAGACCATCTGCCTCTTTAGCAGGTAGCTCCTAAGAGCTAGGGTGAGTATAGGCTACCAATAAGACTAGCAACTTAATCGTGTAGGGATTCACAGTCTAACCTGTTCCTGCTACTATAAATAATATCATGTTCTAGTTCGCAGGATAGGGTAGCCGGTAGACTTACGTAATAGGCCTAAGTTAACTAGTCCTTGCTAGGATAGCGACCTACCTGTAACGTCTATTGTGTCAATAAGCCATAAAACTATTACCATCAGGAGTTGGTAGGCTTTGTTCGCTGACATCTCATAATATAAAAAAATATGGAATTGATGTTATGAGCCAAACATTTTTACCGTCTTGTTATTAAATATAGATTAAAATACTCCAATGTTCAATCTGGTATTATTTACTTTACCTAACCTTTATTAGGTTGTGATACGGATTATAAAAACTTAAACAAATTTATTCTTACCTAAGTCTTTGCTAATAATAAGACTGTTTAAGTTTGAGAATATTATCGAGTAATATCTCTATATATAAAAACTGTATTCCATATCATAAGGTAGCCTTTAAAGATATCGTCGTGATAGGGCCACTTGCTTAAGTGTCACTTATTTTTAAGTTTTTATGTACAACAAAAAGTTTTTGTATCGTTTTAACTAAACTCAGGCAGTAATTTTACCTAATAAAAATATAACTAATTGCTTACAATTTTCAGTTTAACTCGCAAGTGGACAATTTCGTAAAAAAATATCGAAATTATATATCCGAGTGTACTAATCTCGGAGCTGCTTCTGTAAGATCGTAAAGTTCAGTCAGATTGCCATTATTACACATGTAAGGACATGGAGAGATTTCACATGTATTTGTTTGTTTGTAAATCACCTTTGTGGTTTAGAAATCCGACGCTGACATTGACTGTATGAGATCTCATGTTCGATTCTCGGGGCACACCACTAAATATTTTTTTCTAATTTTGTAATAAAAACACCTTTTCTAAGATTGGACAAGTGAACAAAAATTTTTGTAGGTCTTTCAATAATATTGTGGTATTAATATTTTTCATATACTTCCAAAAAAGAAACAAGTTATACAACAACCCTATGTATTCTCTATGTAGGTATGTTTATCGATTTATCCATAATTTTTAATCGATATTAGAAACTCTTCTTTTATGTGAAAGCGCACATTTCCGCAACGAGGCCGTTGCTACCATGTCTGAATCTTTTAATAAAATTCCAGGGAAATCAAGGAAAATATTCATTTTCTAGAATATTCGCCTCTGTGGTATAGTGATCCGGCTTCGGACTCGATATCTTGAAAAAATGACAAATGGTATATGTGTATATTAAATTTTCTGACGAAAATACCTTTGACGGGGATTTGACATGTCCCCTTAAGATAGCCTTACATTGTGGGACTTAGTGTCTTCGGTTAGTCATGAGCACAACCAGGGCAAGTAGTCCTTCTGGTTATCTTTTTTCTAGAATATATTTTCTAGATTAGAAATAGTACACATGATAAATGCTAAAAGACGTTTCAGTTTGTGGTGGGGTTTTGAAAACGGGAGGGAAGAATGGAAGTTTCCAGAATCGTTTCTCCAAAGTCAGAGTCTGTCGCTTGCAGTTTTTATAATGGTGTTATCAGAATTTCAAAAATGAAAAAAAGGAGGAGGTTATCAAATTGACTGTATGTTCTTGTGTTTGTTATAATAAACCATTTTTTATGATTAATTTTTAGAAAAGTAATAAGTATTTAGGCGATTTTTCAAATAACAATGAATTTTTTTAGTTAACGGCATCTTAAGGTCATGTTTACCCAGCCATTCAGTATGGGCCACGATATCGAAGAGAATGTTTGACAGGCAACTTCTTCCTGAATTTTGTGGAAGATTTTAGTTAGAGCGTTGTGAGCTTGCCGTAGTATACTATACAATATAAAATTAAGAATAGCAATTTTTTTATACAAATTATCAGTGACAACATGACGTAAGATTCCACAAAAATTAAACAGTACTTAGATATGAGTAAAAAAGCAAAGTAAATATTAGTAACAAAAAATACCTTCCTTTATCATTTTTGATAAAGAAGGGTTATTTAGGGTTATTAGTTATTAGGTATAGGGATTAATGATACATATCATTATGTATCATTTCGTTTTTCAATAAAATCCTTCTTTGATGTCTTTGTACCTTTTTGGATTTAATGTAATGGTATACTTACCATTTTCTCTGGTCCAGTAGTTGATGGCTTTGGGAGATGCCTCCACGTGACATTGTAGGGTGACATCTGTTCCCGTTGGAGCTCCTACTAGTTGATTTGGTACTTGGACTAGGGGATGAACTGTAAAAAAAAATATTATGTAGAATACAACCCTGAATTGATTTTTTATCGTATTGGGGAACTAGTGCTCTGTGATCTAATGATATAGTTGGTATTTATCACTAAGGTATCAGATTTAATTCCTACATCGGGCAATATGAAATTTGATTTAATTTTCTAATAAAAACCACTTTGTCAGATTCTGGATAAGTGACCGATAGGAGATAGGATTTCCACCGATCACATTATGAATTATGGTTTTGCCAACAAATATGATAATGTATAACACTATCTGTTCCACCCGTAATGTTTGTAAGGGAAAACTTAAAATGTTGCCTTTTCCTTCTTTCTTATCTTTTAAACCTTCTCTGGACTTACACAAATATTTCAAATAAAAAATCTGTCTAATCAGTCCAGCTGTTCTCTATTTTTAGCGAGACCAACGAACAGCATTTGGTTTTTATATATAAGAAAGACGAACATTTATGCATTATTAAGTTTACCTCATAAACCAAGAGAAGTTGTAAAATATCTTTAAAAAAAATACTCGGTTTGTTGTTAGCAAACACACAAAAAAAACCTTATTAATAGCCCTTATTAATAACATATCTATCTATCTACAGATAGAGATAGGTCTAATAGAGTTTTGTAGCTAAGATATTTTTGATATTTATTGAAAAATAGCAGTGGTTGCCTGGTTATCAATCTAAAATAGTCCTATCTCTAATCTTAGATAGATTATGAATGTTGGCAATTGATAAATATTGTTTAGACATCGAACCCTTTTTAAGTCATTTTAAAATTCGAATAAAATGTGAAATTTTCATATCTTTTACATAAACGATTACATAAGCGAATTCCCAGTATGTCTGCGATATTTCAACTTCAAAAGCAAATTTCATATTTAAAATGACGAAAGTTTCACTATGCAGCACGCTGCATTGATACATTGTGAACATAGTGCAGTTCTAAATGTACATAAACTGCGGTTTTAGCCGCATTTTTGTTTAAACAGCTTCCCCATTTGCATTTATTTGCAGGGAGATGTTGGTGTGCGTTGGGTAGATGCTGCGAAGCTTTTACATTTTGCGCATTACGTAAACAAACATTACAAACACATATATTTAATTTGCTTTTGTGTGAACAAGTGTCGGTATTTTTTATTTCACAGCTTTGAAGGGAAGTGTTATAATTTTGATGCATTTCAATATGTGGGCTTCATGGTGACGCAGGGCAACAAATTCACATGAAATTTGTTGCCTTGCGTTATCGTGAAGCATTGAAGTGTTTTTTTTTTATTTTTGTTAAGGGGATATATCCTTTTAGATATGTCCATTCTATCGTACATAAGTTATATCTTTCAACTTCATATCGGCACTTAGCTGCCCAAATGTTACTTAAATAAAATGATTCGTCAATAAAAAAACTGCAATTGAAGTGTGATATACATATCAAGCATTGTTTTGAAATATTACGGATTTAAGACGTTCCGTTATAGTAACATCCTGTAATTTTTTTAGTTCAAAACTTAGACTTTACCTAAATTAAAAATGGGGTTAAATGTAAAAAGGTTTGACAAACTATGTAGTTCTTTACAGAAGCTTATGTAAAGACAACCATGGTTATATAACAAAAAAGATTTTCCAAGTAGTGCCGGAATGTTAAGACTAAAGTGGAATTTGCTGGCTATCTTAGCTACCACATCAGAACAGGACAGTGCTATCACTGCAGTAAATATGGCATGGCTAGATAAAACCCGGCACTTACTTCTTAAATATGTTTATTTAAAATACGTATAAATATACTTAGATAAGTGACGCAAATTTAATTTACCCTCAAAGTAAGTAAATTATAATTGCTTAAGTTATGAATTCAATGATTCTCATACATAGAAATACATAAACAGTACCTGAATGAATTAAATTGTCACCCAGACTTCAATATGCAGACATCAAAATGTTTATCATACAAAAGTCTCCCCTATCGGAAATCGAATCCCAACCTCTCAATTAGTCCGTGGAATTAGTCAGTAGTTGCGTACGCTAGCCCTTCGATCAAGGGGACGGACGGTCAAAACAAAAATATGAAA
>NJDD01000626.1:421597-434881 GCA_002245505.1 Calephelis nemesis
AAAGCGGCGGTCACTTTACAAAAGCTCACTTTGGGAGATTTGGCGGCAGCGAGGAAATTCACGATACACTAATTTCTTCATGGTTATTTCATTTATGCACGTTCACTGAACAAAACTAAACCAATTCCCACCTAAATTAAGTAATTTCACTCAATATAAACACGAAAATCAATAATTATGATAAAATACGACCATCTTCATTCACGAAGGCGCCAAAACTCCTATTTTTTTAGTTAATTTGCCCCTTTCTGGGGCCGGTTAAGGTCTTTAGTCCGTGCTCCATATCTTTCGTATTTATTATTTATTTTAGTCATTAGTCACTATTTCCAAAGTCATGTCAGAGTCTTGAGTAAAGCGGTAGCATCGTTACTCAAGCACATCTAGCGAGATTTGGCGGCAGCGAGGAAATACAGGATTTATTTATATCTTCAAAATTATTTCATTTGTGCACTTTCACTGACCAAACTTGTACGCCACCGAAATTGACTAACTTCACTCAATAAAAACACCAAATTCAATATTTAAAAAAAATAAGACCTTCATTCACGTGGCGCCAAAACTCTTGTCTTATTATTATGCCATGTTCTTATTCCGTGACTTGTCAAATAAAAAAAATAAAAATAGAATGCTAAACTTGGAGTACCATAAAATGTATTTGAAATTGTCACTAAAGAGCTTGCTGTTTGCGAGTACACAAGCGTTCGTTTCGCCACTTCGCGGCAGTTCCAGTGGCACTATCAGGTGTTTACTCTGAACATTATCCTAGAAACTGGCTGCCTCACCACTGTTTGGTTTGCGTTTTCATTGGTCTAACCATTTATTTGCAAATTCAACTTAGTTTTCCATTGAATTTGTCTTTTGACAATTAATTTTAAAGACCCGTAAGATAAATACTAGGTTTTCTAGGAAACGTTTTTCCAAGACTAACAGGAACGGGTAGTTTGTTGGATATTTGTCTTCTATTCGCTTTAATTTCATAATTTTCAAATAAACCAAGTTTTCTAGAATTGCGCTTTTGTACCTAATGAAGTTGAGTTTCCTTAAGCTTACATACTTGATCTCTGGTTGATATTTGTATATGTATTTATGTATCCACGAGGAGTAAATAAATAAATTATTGCTGCTACTTCCTTTTTTTGTTTATGATATTCAAATGCCAATAAGCAGACAGATTTCCTGATTTTAAGAAATTCACATCGCCTAGATACAACAAAGGTTTTAATACACATTTAATATATTTTCTAAAAAATACAATTATCTTTCTTAATCTATATATTTATCTTGTATCCAACTATACATAGTTATAATAAAACTGTAAGCGTAAATTTAATGAAGATATTAAAAAAAAATAGTTGCAAGCCACTAAAAAGCGACAGCAGAACACATTTTTAGAAATTTTTGACTGTTTATTAGTTTCTCTGTCTGTATCATGACCGCGATTCACTGCATCTACTGAAGCGATTATAACGAAACTTTGATAGTAGGTAAACTATATCCTGAGGAAGATTGTAGAATACTTTTTTATCGCGCTCACTGATGGAGTCCCGTAGAGAGGGGTAAAAGTTAAAATGTAGTTCGGGTTATAGTTAATTTCCCGGCCAATTTAATTAAGTTGATTTAAATTTTCTTCAATTTTGTGTAGGTAATTTCAAATACATGTGATAAAAAAGAGCTTTCTCTCGCAGCTTCAATCACGTACTAAAGTAGATTTTTATGAATTTTAGCATATGTGCCATTTCTAAATATAAATTATATTCTTGTAAAGTTTTATCTAATTCTGTTAAGTAGTTCTTATGCTAAAACTTAACAAACATTCATTCATTCTCACAAACTTTCACATTTGTAATATTAGTAAGATTAAGGAATGTAGAGAAACGTTTGAATATAGTCATCTTATGTAAAAATCCATGTGTTTACTCTTAGTCCCTTGCAAGGTAGGTAGGAAGTGTCAAGTCTCACATGAACCAAGTTCGTCGGTTCGGCTAGTGTCCTTATAATCGAGTAAATTGACACCTGGTCTGCTCATCACCAAGCCACGGATAACACAATCTGAATTAATACTAAAGAAAGGGAAACATCAAGTAAGATAAAAGTTTCATCTTTCTTAATAATATTAAATTGATTAAATAAAAAAGTATAATAATTGTACAACAGTTAGCAGACATGCTTTCGGCCCTTAAGGCCTGTTTAGAGTTAATTATAGAATGCGGAATTCCCTCCATCGACTCTAGTAGCAGCTTATTTGCGGTTATTCTCTTTGACCGTCGTTAAGTTCCTTTAGAAGGCTTTTAGACTTGGAGAGGCCAATTAAGTGAAAATCCAACGATCAGCATTCCCATTTTCATTAATAATTTTAATACTTACGGCTTTTGACAGGCTCGATATGGAGCAAGGGTATTTTTTATCAAGGGAAATAAATTCTATTCCAATAAATTGTATGATTTTTTGATTATTCTTTTTAGATTTCATCGTATTGGTTTGGGTTCCTTGTATTTTTTAGGTTTTCTGTGTAAAAGAGACTTTAAATAGCTCTTAACTAATAAGATAATTGGTCTTAGAGTGCTGTGTAGCAACATGAGTAGGGTTGTAACCTCTTCCTGTGGTCATAGCGATAGATTAATATCCAGCTCGAAGATAAGGCAGTTGATAGACTAGTGTACTAATTATATTAGGACAGTAACGCACCTATAATATCTACGTTGTTTGTAGGTCATGATTAATCCTTAAGTCTCTCAAACTCTTTCTATTACGAGAATCGCGAATATTATAAGACAGACAGAAACTTGGCTCTCCTCATGGTAAGAGAAAACCGTGTCTTGTCGTGTCTTATATCTGCGTTATAGTTGCGTTGCTCCTGTCCCGATTATGTCAGTCATTATGGTAGCAGGAATATATAAGGCCGTGGATCCGAACCCCGCAAGTGCTGCAACCAGTACTCTCCTCTTACGAGCTGTCTGGTAGAGAGGCAGATGGTCTATTGTACTCATCGAAGCCAAACCAACACAGTGAAATATCATAATATTATAAGGAAGCACATCCGAATAAACCTTTACAAGGTTTTTTGATTAAGGCCCCATACTTAGTCAGCCAGAAGAGCCAATCGCCGCACTCCCCCGTTCCATGATTACTATGAAATATTGCGCTCTAAATTAAATGTCTTAAGCCACAAATCACTATTTTTGACACTATACAAGTAATTTGAAAAAAAGGATAAAAACTGAAACACTTATCTTTTAGGTATAGTGCTTATCTATGTTTACGTTAAATCTGGTGTCGATATTTTAAT
Organism: Calephelis nemesis; assembly: GCA_002245505.1. Taxonomy (NCBI): domain Eukaryota; kingdom Metazoa; phylum Arthropoda; class Insecta; order Lepidoptera; family Riodinidae; genus Calephelis; species Calephelis nemesis. The sequence goes on from NJDD01000626.1 coordinate 424,884, forward strand.
AATTGAAGTAGACAGTTGGGTTTTGCTTAAAAAAAAGGGTTAACTTTTTGATTTTTTTCTATCGAGCAAAGTGAAATGTTTTAGAAACACTAGTCTTATAAAGCATATTAATGTTAATCTTGTGTATTTTTGTAACCAAGATCCATGATTGCTTTGCATGAAAAAAAACTATGAAAAGTGGATATAGGATTATACATACCCTTAAGGAGAAAAAAAGTATGTTGCATGTATTTTTAAAATGTCAATAATAAATACCTTACAGTAACAACACGATTCAAGTAAGTAAGTTTAAAATTCATAGAAGTAAGTAAAGTAACTTTAAAGAAAAAAAATAATGATATTTATTTTCTCCGTGTTGTTCTGGGCTCCTTTGCAGAATAGGCCATCTGCCTTAACGACAGGCATCTCGCAAGAGGCGAACATAGGCTTACTATCGCTCGCACTGTGACATCTGAGAAGGTGGTGAAGTTCCACAGCAACTCGCCCAGAGTGGTACAATCGCCTTACCTATTCCTGCCGCCATAAAGTCAATGCTTGTTGCTGACGTGTTCCGGATCAGAGGGTAAGGTAGGCCTAACATCGCATCGCTCAAGTTGGCAACGCAACTTTACTACTATTGGTATGTATAGGCGGCGTGAATTTCTTACCATGAGGAAAATCTGACTGCTTGTTTGCCTTCTAATATCTTCTAATCTTATCTTTCAATAATTAGGTTAGAATAATACTATGAGATTGTTATATTTAGGTAGGTACGCTTTGTGAAAAATTCGCTCAACTAATATATAAAATTCTCGTGTCATGGTGGGCGTGATACAACTCCTCCGAAACGGCTTAACAGATTTTTGTGAAATTTTGTGCGCATATCGAGTAGGTCTGAAAATCGGCCAATATATATTTTTTACAACCCTAAGTGATGAAGGTGAATATTTTTATACCCCTTAGTGATAAGGGTGACTCACTCCAATTTTTTCATAGCGGATTTGTAATAAAATAAAAGATTTTTACTAAATGTAAAAAAATTCATGAAATGGGTGATTCACCCCCAAATTTTTTTACTAAAATCACATTATAAAAAAGTAGCAGAACGTCTGCCGTATCAGCTAGTTATGATATAAGGAACTATAATCTTTTAAGATTTCTAGTTAATTTAACAAATAGTAAAAGATGCTTTCGCTTCAAATTTCGCAGCGAAAAATGTATTATGGAACATGTTTCTTTTATTTCCAACTAATAACTGGGGATTGGATTACTTCCTTTGAATCAGCTATAGACTCATTAGTACCATAATACGACGCTAGGAATTAATTATCTGTGGGAGATTATTGGCGTCGTTCTCAGAAATTTTACAAAACTCATCCTGACATTTAAAAATAATAAAAAAATACGGAATTTTGGCGCCATCGTGAATGAAAATCGTATTTTTTTCATAATTATTGAATTTCGATTTAATATTGAGTGAAATTGGTTCATTTAGGTGGGGAGTTAGAATAATTTTGTTCAGTGAAAGTGCACAAGTGAAATAATCATGTTCATAATCATGAAGAAATTAGTGTATCGTGTATTTCCTCGCTGCCGCCAAATCGTAATAGACGAGCTTGAGTAACGAAGCCACCGTTTTACTCAAGACCCAGACTTGACTCTGTAAATAGTGACTAATGACTGTATAAGAATTAATTAATACGGAAGACATGGTAGCATGGCCTAATGGCTTTAACCGGCAGCATCCTTTTATTAGTAGTTAATTTGACGGCAGGGTTAAAAAAATACGTGTTTTTGGCTAACTTTAAAATCAGATTTTTAAAATTTAACCAGTATTTTATTTGTTATGTCCTGGTGAAAAAAGTGGGGTTTTTATAAGATTGACTTGTCTGTGTGTGACATTATAATTTTTAAAAGGATGAACCGATTTCAATGCGGCTTTTAGTTTAAAAGCTAGATGATAGATGATATCCCTAGATAAATCAGATGAATTTATAAAAATACACCAAAATTTATTCGCGCCATAACTCATAATACACCTATTGTATCAGATATTGCCGTATTAAAATTATTTACCTCTCCCGAGGAAACCCTTTCAGATATTATATTAAAATTTAATAAATTGAATAAACACTAAAAAACCTAATGTGATTTTGTTAAGATTCATCTTAGTTATGTCAACTTTTAAAGGAAAAAAATCGAAATTGAGTCCATTCGTTCAAAAGTTGTGATGCTTGAAACATGTGTTTGTGTTTTTGACACATACATACACGTCAAACTATAATAGCATCCTTCTTTCTCTGTCAGAGGTTAAACATAGTCTTACTCCCAAGTTCCCCAAATAAATCCAGATATAACCAAACCACCATTCCGTTACAATACGAAAGGAAAAAAAAAGCAATCACTTCTACAATTTGTCCAGAATTATTTGTTTATTTTCTGTACATACTTCCATGTCCATACTAAAAATATAAATGCGAAAGTTTATATATTGATCTGTTATTATTTCAAGGCTAAACCACTTAACCGATTTTGATAAAATTTGATTTACAAGTTACAGACCTGAGTTCAAATATAAATAATAACACCCAAATAATGTTGATCGTTGAATGAAAATCTTGTTGAAGTTAACTAACTCTTCACATTTTATAATATTTTTATAAATGTTTTATACAACGATTTAAAACATACCTAATCTTTCAATTACGAAGACTTATTAAACAACTTAAGAGTCTTGATTAAGTAATTCCAAATTATATAAGATTGGAATTTTCTGCAGCAATCAAAACTTACGCGGAGTTTTCTCGAGGATTCCGCCCTGAATTCTTGGAGTGACAGTTTGATTAACCGAACAGTGCACACGCTTTTCCCCGTTTTCGGATTTCTTACTGTTCAAGCGTCAGTATCACCTAAGATATTGGAGGAATCTCACTTTCACGGTTTTCATTCGAACCCACTACGTTTATTAGCATACTTTGATAACTTCGAACGGTTTTTGAAGTTTTTAGAAATGTTTTTGATTTAATGGCAAGTTTTTAAAGCTTCTTGTTTTTTAAATACATACATACATATCGGCAGAGAATGATTTAAATGAATAGATAGTTAATAAGATAGTTTATTGCACAAAATAAGAAAAAAATCTATGAGACCTTTAGTGGAAAAGACTACAACTAGTACGTTATTAGCTTGGCAATGTGATATTAGGTATACCTTATTAAATTTCGCAGTATACTAGTAAATATTCTACTTGATATTTTTTGCACAACAAGAGAGATGAGACCTTTGTAGAAAAGACCACAAATACCGTAATTGTTACTGGTGTGTTATTAGCTTGGCAACATGACATTTAGATATACCTAATAAATAAATAAATGTCCTTGGACAAGTTACACAAATTGAAACTAACCCCAAGGTAAGCTAATTATATGCTTGTGTTATGGGTGTTAGTCAATAATAAGTAAGTATCTTCACGCCCATATCCCCGAAAGGGTAGGCAGAGGAAAAACCAGAGCACACACGACTAGCCGAAGACACTAAGTCCCACAATATGATAGGTGGCAAGCCTATCACCAACCGGGCACATCCAATCTCGAGCAACCTTTTGTATATTAGAAAACTGGAAAAACCCATTCTCTTTTTGTTGTCCGACCTGGGAATCGAACCCAGGACCTCATGAAGTCAAGTCCAACACCTGGACCGCTAGTTAACAGAGGCGATTATTGTTAAAACCAATGGAACAGTGAGAATTTTTGATATAAGAATTTTTAGTTTAAAGGAAACTTTCACACTTTAATAAATGTTTTATATTTTTAACAGAAATAGCTATATTTGATTTGATTATAAAGAAAAAAGCTGCTAGTTGGCTGGTGGAGAATGTTGTAAAACCTTAGCTATTACATCCTTTGAACAGTTTGAGTAAACAAAAATAAAATAAAATACCTTAAACCATATCTAAATTGTTTTGTTAGTATAGTTCGACAAGCAGCCAGTCCCAGCTTCACACGGGTGGACAAATTTCTATGCTATCGTATTTATAATTCCTTATATTAAACCAAACTTTCTATTAAAAAAACTACTTTAAAACCCGTTGTTTAGTTTTAAAGACAGACAGCGTAAACGATTTGTTTTGTACTATGAAAGGAAGAGAAAGTGTCCATGATACAGCTTTGATTTCAGGAAATAGTTAGTAGTGATTGCTTTAAAAAATTTAGGCATAAGGTACACAGGCACAGCGGTTGTTGGTTCCAGGCAAACTATGTAAGGAAAGTGGCCCATGACCTTTCTAGTGTTCTGCTAAACTTGATTTTTTTATTAGACCCTTTTTTTCATACATAATGCTTGACGTATCAAATCTCAACTGTGTATTCTTAATATCTTACAAATAAAATAGTCGTGACATGCGGACATAAAAATACATTCGAAGTTTTAAAAGTTCAGTTTTTTATTTACCTTACGAACCCTAAAAATGGCACAAAGAACATTAAATTTCATAGCTTTAAAAGCTATGACCAATTGGTCGAAGATTGACTTGTACTCTTTATACGAAAAAGTACGAAAAAAACGCAAATATACGAAAATTCAAATTTCCTAGCGCCTTAGAGAATTTATAGAAAATGCAATTTTAAGCGAACAAACAAACTACTACCGCCTGGAACCCTTACACTCAGTTTAATTACTTCACAAAGAATGCGTCGCTTTCGCTCGATGAGGAGACAAAATTAACGCCCTCAAATATTTAATTTAAATTTCCTTCCTCGAAAACAAATGATAATGGCCTATCATGGACTCGTCGTTATGCTCGGCGAACATGAAAACACTTCACCGGAAAAACTGAAGAAATTCATTAGTTAAATGTAAGATAACGCAATTTTTTCACGGAAAAGCACTGGACTTTTAAGATCTAAATTTTTAGGGTTCCTTAGCCGAATTACAACGTAAAAAAAGATAAAGAAAGAAGAAGATAAAGATTCGATATGTCCATCTGTCTGTATGTGAGAGCCAATTTTATTCCGTAGTCCTACGCAATTGAAATTTGCTAAATACTGTGAACTGCTTTACGATTTTTTACATATATAAAATCATAAATTATGGGGTGTCCTACCCATTTATGGAAATGAAAGTAAGCTTATATAATTATGCTACTTGTATATGGATAGTTTTTTTAAATAAAAATCAAGTTTCTAAAATATTTTTTGTCAGAGTCAACAGTTTGAAAAGTAAATGCTTCCGAATTGGTGAACTATGTTTCCGCTCACCCTCTATATTTTAAAGTAAGTAAGAGTATTATATATTTATTACTTAAAGTAAAATTTGTTACTTTATTTATGCTTAAATTATTGTTTTTTTGGTTTTTTTATGTACAAAGTTGTTGTTCTTTTCTCTTTCATTTGATTTTGTAACAATTTTGTGCCTTTACTGGTTGTCTAGTAAAAATGCTTTGAGCGATTTTTGTATTTATTTTGTACATCAAAAAAAAAAGTGAATCAGAGTAAAAAATCTAAAAAATATATGTTTGTGTATTGTATATAATCTTCGTATTGGTCCAGGTTCACTGTCCTATCTGTCTTTCTGCCAGGCATAGTGGGAAAGGTGAGATAAAGTTAAATGGGTCACTATTAACACAACCACTAGATGTAGAGCGCTTTGATGACGTCAGGCGACTTTTTTATTCCTGCTGCCATAATGACAATGTCAGTAAGAAGGGAAGAGTAGCCGGTAGACTTGCACAATTGTTGAACACCCCGGCTAACATAGCGACCTACAGCATGTAGTACGAGTCTAAAGGCCATTATTTTTTTCTTCTTAATATCAGGAGAGCCTTATCACTGCCTCTGACATAAAAATATCTCGATGAAAACTTTTAACAAAAATTGATTTGAACGGGCTGTAGTTATCAGTTTTTGAGATATAAATAACGCAAAGTGTAATAAAATCAAGATTCAAAATTACCTTTAACAATCAACGCTTCGTTGTATGTGTTACCAATACATCATTTTTAATTACGACACTTTCTAAATTTAACAAAGCATTCAATCATGAACCAAAACTTCCGATACCTATTTTGTAAAAAATACTGTAACCGTTAATTATAATGACAATACCATGTCATGGTTTAATAAGAAAGTGACTTTTAAGTCATGATTTTCTGTGAAATAAGTTAATTTTAAAATATTTTCATTATTACATAGGTACTGTAAAAGTAAATAAATAAATACCCCTCGACAAATTACACAAACTAGTGGTCGCCGGTTCGACCAACCGTCCGTTCGACTATAGTAAATTTTAAAATCTTTTTGATAAGAACGCCATCTTAATTTCTTAAGGCCAACTACTTTATTTCCAAACTTTTTAGTGCGTCTATGATCTTTTATCGTTATCATTAATGTATTTGTTTGTGTGTGTCAAATGCATGGTAGTGTGCATTATCATTCAAAAATATTAGCGTTCTGCACTTCTTCTACACGAGCTATAAGTGTGTCAAGCTAAATTTCACGCTCCTGTTTCCACGCAATTTTTTTAAAAGGGGCCCAAAGTTTTGGCATCACCTATTAATATATAGATTAATCTAACCTCAAAGTAATCAAATTATATGTTTGTGTTACGGGTGCTATTAGTCAACAACACTATTACATATAGATACTTTAACGTATACATAATATTTACTTAACACCAAGATCCGGAAATGCAGATATCGATGTTCATGACACAAATGCCTGCCCTGTAGGGAATCGAAACCGAGCCGGTTAGTCGGTAGAGTTAGGTGTATACGCTAACCTCTTAACCAAAGAGGCTATCAAGAATATAAAAAAGTGTCATGCAGATAAATGATTTCTATTTAACAAGATCTACAACAGTAAATAAAAGGATGACTGTCATGACAAAGCTCAGGTACATATAGAGTTTGTTTGAGCTCGTTAATGACTGGCCGAATTTGGAATGTAGCGGCCAATCAATATTCGAAGCTGCAAATATCGATATAGCACGCAGGTTTGAGAATATCCTACATCGCGATATAACAGTTTTTTAATTTATATTTGTGCAATTAATTCGTATTAAGTTTCTAGCTAATACACTTTGCCTGGCTAGGAACACCTCCCCTTATCCATCACTAAGCGGTGTCACTAATTTCTTAGTAAAATCTTTGAAGAACATCATTTTACAAGTTGTAAAAATTCCACTGTATTTTAAATTATTGAATCTGTAATTGCTGTTGTGTAAGTGTGGATAAATTTGTAGTAAAAAGCTAAGTTATTATAAAAATGAGAAATTCTAAAATAAAACACCTTAGAACTTATACCACTGAAATATTTTATCTGTATTATATACAACACTAGCGGCCCACCCCGTCTTCGCACGGGTCTGCAATATACACATAAACCTTCCTATTCCATCACTTTATCTATTAAAAAGAACCTCATTAAAATCCTTTGCGTAGTTTTAAAGATTTAAGCATACAAAGGAACAAGGGGACAGAGGAAGCAACTTTGTGTTATACTATGAAGTGATAATCTTAAAAATTTCCAATGTCAGAATGTCAGAACGAAAGAAATTTCTAGTGTCAGAAAAAACATGAAAGTAAGATAGGTTAATGCGGCCGAAATAAGAAAAAGAATGGGATTGAAAGACATTAGGGGTATAAAAATATGTAACGTGTAGTTTTGGTCGTGTGGAAAGAAAGGCAGATGAAATTGGCTAATCAGATATAAATTCGAAACGGATGATGAACGGATGATGAACGGGAAGACCTAGGTTGACATTTACATTGATCAGGTTTTATCCGAAGCTAGTGTCAAAAGTCTCCGAAGTCGGTGTGTTTGCATGAAGTGTCTTCGTGCTCATAACCTTGAAGATATAGGCAGAGGCACAACCAGGGCGTCAATGACTATCGGTGGCAAGCCTTCGCCAAGCGGGCACATATCCAATCCCAGGAAACGCTATTTTTATTATAACATTGAAAATAAGCACGTTACTTTTATATGAAAAGATTAAAAAAGGTAAAGGAAGCTAGGCACGGCTAATGATCGTTACGTTTTGCACTCGATAATCTCCGCCTACTACGCAAGAGATTTTGCGTGAAGATAAATATGAAACTGCTTTAGTTTTTCATACAGTTTTTGTTAATTAACCATATAATTACATCCCCGAAATACTGATTAGGACAATTACGCCTCTAATCAAACAATGTATTTGCCACAAACAAAATAACTGATTAGTGTAATCAAACATAGTGTATTAATCAAATTCAAACTCTCCAATGTTTTAATTAACTGTTCTAAATTCATGGATTGGCTGTGTCCACTTTCAGTTTTAGTCCAATATGTGGAACTTTTTCAACGGCCTGGCAAGCTCAGTGTGATGTCCGGTAGGTATTTGCATTCTGTTATTGGCAGTGGCCGATGTAAACATTCGTCTGATTGGTCTACGTATTTTAGTAAGTTATAACTAGCTACACGTAACCAAATAAGCACTGGTTTCATTTAAATTAAGACATCAGTAGATCCAGACAATTAATATCGAAGCTTCTTCTTATACATAAAATTCTCGTGTCACAATGTTCGTTTCCATACTCCTCTTAAACGGCTTGACTGATTTTCATGAAATTTTGTGTGCATATTGAGTAGGTCTGAAAATCGGCCAACATATATTTTTTACAACCCTAAGTGATGAGGGCGAATATTTTCATACCCCTTAGTGATAAGGGTGATTCACCACAATTTTTTCATAGCAGAACAACGTTTGCCGGGTCAGCTAGATTTGTAATAAAATAAAAGATTTTTACTAAATGTAAAAAATTTCGTCTAGTGGTACGGTGTTGTAGTTGACTACGCAAGGTCTTGGGTTCGATTTCCGGATCGGGTAGTTAAAAATATGATTTTTTATTTATCTAATGAAAAACGAGATTGGATAAGCACCCGTTTGAAGATAGATATCCTCTTGATAAAGAAACATAGTCTTCACTCATTTCTTTTGACAAGGAGTCTAACTGAGTTAGTGGAGAGTGATATAGGCTACTTTTTATCCCGATATTTAAACAGGTATCCGCGGCAGAGTTTAAAATGTAATTTGTCTAATTAATCGGTATGTGGATCTAGCGTTTCGGTTTCGAACTTGACTTCTTGAGATATTGAGTTTGCTCCCCGGGTCAGGCAAAAAAAATATGTGTATATTCAATTTTCTGATACAAAAATAACTTTACTAGGGATGGGATATCTGCCTGAGTGGCAATGGTAAGGATGTGGTAGGCCACCTTTCACAACGTGGGATTTAATGCCTTTGGCTATTCTTGGGTTTTGTGCCTCTGTCTACCTCTTCAAGGACGTGGGCGTAAAGATAATTATAGTCTTATTAATAAATGTATACTAGATTACGCCAAGGTTTCATTTATTATTATAGTCAATATTACAGTGAAATAAAGTAAAGATATGTTTAGTTTTAGTAATTAAACATGAGTTATTTGTCAAACATACAACTATCAATTATAGTTCAAAAATAAAATATTTTGTTCATTGAAAGATGAAATTGAAGTAGCTCAAAATAATGCTGTATCTGTCCACTCATTACATTACGACCTTTGAAGCTGTGAAAGATGGGTATTGGAAAAATGCTTTGTCATGTGAAATAGCTTTTAGATCCAATATTTTTAAAAGACTGAAAAGCCGAAGCTTTTCTGATTTTTAGGTTCATATTTTTTTGTTTTATCATAGCAGGTGATAGACTTCTGTGACATTCGTTAGGCTCAGTAAGTCTTACCTATTTTTGTCCTGTCTTGTTAGGAAGTTTTGTATATATATTTTTACTATGTTACAGCAAGGCAAACAAGCAGACGGATTTCCTGATGGTAAGAAATTCACACCGCCTAGAGACACCAAAGATGGTAATGGTGCGTTGCCAACCTGAGGTCAGTATGTTAGGCCTCGAGCAAAAATAAGTTTACCGGTTACCTTACCTTCATAACGCGTCATGATGTTATGGCGGCAGGAATAGGTAAGGCGCTGGTACCAATCCGAGCGAGTCGCTGC
>NJDD01000626.1:449722-494798 GCA_002245505.1 Calephelis nemesis
AGTAAAATGTATGTTACATTTATGTGGGATCATTCCGAAATTATTAGCTATCTTTCGAAAAAATAGCCGAAAATTTGTAGCCGGTTTTGCAGTTTTACTACGTTTAATTAATTATTAAATATTAACTAGCCGACACGGCAGACGTCGTTCTGCAATTTCTTTTAATGCGATTTTAATAAAAGAATTGGGGTGAGTCATTCTTATAACTTAGGGGCATGAAATATAGATGGTAGCCGATTCTCAGACCTACTGAGCATGTTCACAAAATTTCATGAGAATCGGTCAAGCCGTTTCGGAGGATTACGGGAAAGAACATTATGACACGAGAATTTTATATATAAGATTATGAGTTTCTTTCGCTGGATCTTCTATCAAAGATCCGGTGGAAGCTTAAAAAAATATCGACGCCCACAAGTACCACTCATATTATCTGGTCCATGTGAATAAAGATTTTTCTGATTCTGTAGAACGTACTAAAATTATTTTCACAAAGTTATGATATTCCAAAAGTATTCTTAAATAATAAATTCAACTGAAAATTCACCATAAAACAAATAATTTATGCAGTAAAATTTGTAAGTTAAAGTCATTGAAAAACTATATTTGTCGAGTCGGACACCCTCGAAGTTTGCTCATTGGAATATTGGAAGAAACATTGGAGTAATAGATAGCTTGTATTGTTTCCTGCGCAGATTTATGGAGGTAACTTGTAACGGCTTCTTTAATTAGACTTCTTCACTCAAATTGATGATTGTTACTGACGTTAGTTAATTTGAAACTGAGTTGAAGTTTCAGTTCGGTTCGCCATTAGAATAAATCACGCTGTATTTATGAAACTAAGTAATGTCTGGAGTCGAAATATTTGAATTTGTTATAACAAAGGTTTATTCTATTTATTTTTATTTTTTGTTATAGGTAATTTGTACTCTTGAATTAGATTTCTTCACTCGAATTGATGATTGGTAATGACGTTAGTTAATTTGAAACTGAGTTGAAGTTTCAGTTTGGTTCGCCATTAGAATAAATTACTTTGTATTTATGAAACTAAGTTATGTTTTGAGTCAGTATTAAAAAAAATTAAATTAGTATTAAGAATTTGTTTTATATACTTTATAGTTTTGGTATATATAATTAGTATTCTTGAATTAGACTTCTTTACTCAAATTGATTATTATTTTCATTTGTTAAGTTTGAAACTGAGTTAAAGTTTCGGTTTGGATCGCCATTAGAATAAGTCATGTTGCATACCTAAATGAAGTTTTACCTAATGAATAAATGTTGGTAATCTGACAGCACTAAATGTATTTTGTCACTTTTTGTTAATAACTTTGAAAGAAGATAGCGATGACTTAAAATTAGTTTAGTTAGTGCTCTGTGAAATTTCCACTTACGTTTAAAAATTAAATACCAAATTTGTTATAAATAATAAAAGCTAGTTTTGACTTTTAGCAAAGATAGCTTTTAATATCTTCATTAATAAAATAATTTTAAGTAACAATATTTTTACAAGCCTCAATGTGGTAAAATATGTTGGTAAAATAAAATACTTTTAATGAATATTAACATATATATTTCGGGTAGAAATATTTTATAAAGTATCTTCAGACCCTATCCCCCACTATGCTAAGAGGTATGCAGAGGTACAACCTGGCCACCCACGACTAGCCGGAGACATTAAGTTCCACAATGTGATAGGCGGCAAGCGTGTCGCCAACCGGGCACATATCCAATTCCGAGCAACATTTTTTTTTCATTAGAATATTGTATTTCATTTCAATTAACAAATAGATATCATTTTGTCAAGTTATTCACTTGTAACACGATGAAATATAGTTGACTGTACCCACCCTATAGCAATGTCAGAGAGAGCCAGACATTTGACGCGACCTACACGCAGGGAGTCTGTTTGTTTGTATTTCAATGCAATTAAACTGAAAAAGAATAAGCCATTGGTATATAGTCTAGCAGTTACCGCGTCACACGCACTCAATTTTGATTGTATATTTGAGCTCGATGCTTTGTCGAAAACGTTACGGGTAGTACTTTGTAAGCTTAATGAATTGACGGATGGTAAAAGGCGGGCTGAACAGTGGTGGGGTTAAGCACCCACCGATTTATCAGCCTGTCAGTACAGTTTTCAATTGCCACTTGTCACGAATCCCCCTAAGTAGTGGGTACAATTAAAGATCAAGTTCAATGTAACATTGGAAAGTGGAATATACAAAGTGCTTCTTTAGTTAATGGTTTTCGGAATACCAATTATCTCACTTTTGTATGTTGAGGTATAATTGGTTCTAGTGTAATTTTTTTTTAAGATTTTTCTAGAAACATCTTAAGAAACATTATATCTTGTAGGTAGGTGTACATGTACCAACTAACGTCTATGATTTAGTTAGAGCAGCTAGAATATCCACGCTACTACTTTTTAACCTCAGGCTGTTATAAGTTTGCGTGTTTCTCATTCTGTGTGTGTGTCTGCGGCATCATAACTTTTAAACGGATGGAATAGTTACGATTCGAATTTTCAGGATGAAAGATGGCGTGATCGAAATTGTTCTTAGTTACATTACTTGTAGTTATCTCGCTGTTTTCTTTTAATTCCGATATGATTGATGCTAAATAGCATATGTTTTAAGTATGAGTTTTCCACTTTCGTTTTAAATAAGTAAAGATTAAAAAAAATACATAAGGTCGTAATAACTTAAATATTTGCACAAAAAGCTTTAATAAGATTTTATATTGCAGATAGATTTGTTGTAAATGTATTTATTTGTGTTTTTACTTGTCTATTAATTTATACAGTATAGATGGTGAAAACAAAGTAAATAATTACCTATTCCTGCCGCCATAACGTCATGACGTGTTCCGGTTCGGAGGGTGAGGTAGCCGGTAAACTTACTTTTGCTCAAGGCCTAACATCCCGGCCTCTGGTTGGCAACGCACCATTACCACCTTTGGTGTCTCTAGGCGGCGGGAGTTTCTTACCATCAGGACATCCGTCTGCTTGTTTGCCTTCTAATGACATAAAAAAATGCGCTTACTGCAAAAAACCGCCTTCAATTTCAGTATCATGTCGATTTGACAATTCTCGTTACGACTCATAGGTTAGTAAATGAAATTACTTAATTGAAAATGAAATGAAACATATTTATTTGCATAATATGTGTGTTAGCAAGATGTCTTATCAAAATTATTTAAGTTTTTCAGAATTTTCTGCCACATTGTAGTGTGCAAATATATTAATTAACCTTCAAACATTTTTTTTAATGCGAAAGCTTGTATGTTTGTTTATTTGTTTGTTACTCCTTCACCCAAAATCTGCTAAACTGATTTTCATAAAATTTGGCACACGCATAGAGGGTTACTTGGATTAACACATAGGATAGTTTTTATTCTGAAAATATGTTACTGTGGGACTATTAACCACGCGGGCAACAGTAAGCATTATATAAAATTTTAATTATTAATCATAAACAATTTTAAATTTAACCCAATCTACCTGAATTGGTAGTTCTGTATAAATATTATTGAGATGCATCCATCCAGATTGATTACATACTTCTTTAGTTGTAATATTTTTTATGAAGAACAAACAACTTTTCGAAAAAAAAAAACACTAAAATTTGTTTGTCAAGGGCCAAGTGGTCGCGTAGCAAATGTAAGAAAGAAAGAAAATTATTTATTTGCGGAAATATGTGTGTTAATTAGATGTTACAAAAATATTTAAGTATATCAACATATTCTACCATATTCTGGTGTGCAAATATTTTAACATTTATAAAAAATATTATTTAGTAAGGTACATATGCTTTAACTTCTAAGCCAATTATTTATATTTATAACTAGATTAATTATTTATTACCAAATCATTTAATAACTACAATTTAATTTAACCCTGTCTACCGTAAACTACCACCGTTTCCAAACCTAGCCAGATAGGAGAAGAAACGGCGAAACAAACTCCTTGGCAACCATACCTTTATACAAAAAAATCTACAATCAAATTGTGATATTCTTCAATCGCCGCCTCTGTGGTCTAGCGGCCTATTGTTGGACTTGACTTCGTGCGGTCATGGGTTCCTTTTCCGGGTCGGTCAACGAAGACAAAATGTGTTCTTCAATGTTCTAATAAAAACCATATGTGACGGATTAAGATAGGTATTGGTAGAAATATTTGTTTTTTTTTTCAATTTTCAGGTAGGCAAAGCTACAACCAGGGCACCCACGACTAGCTGAAGACACTAAGTCTCACAATGTGATAGGTGGCAAGCCTATCGCAAACCGGGTACATATTCGATCCCGGGCAACGTTATTATTATTAGAAAATTGAAAATGTACATTTTATAATTTTTGTTGTCCGACCCGGGGACGGAACCCGGGACCTCAATAAGTCAAGTCCGACGCCAGACCCCTAGATTACAGAATTTATAACTAAACAATGCTGAAAAGGAACCTTTTAAGGATTATTATACATTAGAGTATTACCATGACCTAGACTATTGTATTTGACAGTGTAGAACGTAGATACGTTTAGCGCGGCGATCGCGATATCCCTTTGTACGGTATTGGAGTGAATGCGGAGAAGTGTAGGTAAGTAATTATTCTCGGCCGAACTAGAACGTAATCCTGCGGGATTAGAAAGGGTGGTGTGAATGGTAATAGCACTTCCCCGAGCTGCGGTCTGATTTACTGCAAGCGTTCGATAGTGAATATTTTAAATAGTCATTTATGTTGTACCTATTTCTTTAAATTTTACACATTTGGCCAGTTTTTAACAAACTTAGATTTTTGTCTGCTTACTATTTTAAACTTATTACTTCTAAAATTACACATAGACAAATTAGCATAAAATGCAGCTATACTTATAATTAAACTGCAGAAGAGTAAATAACAGTATTTACTCTTACTCTATTGAAGATGATTAAAAAAAAATAGACGCAAACGACTATAAATGTGCAATAAAATAAATTTTTAGAACTTTTGTCTGTCTGTCTGTCCATGTCCCAACTGCGATTTACGACGACTTTACTAAACCTTATACTGGTGTTGGGAATTGGTAATAAATTCCAACCCTAGTAATATTATAAATGATTAAGTTTGTCTACTACAACTGAAGTCGATTGACTCATTCAAATCGAATTAGCGTTTGCAGTCGCGAACGAAATCGTGGGCATAGCTAGAATGCAATAATAGTAACAAAAAAATTAGGATTTTACAAAAAACCAAAGCTTAGATTTTGTATTTTACATTAAAAAAAAACATTAAAAAGTTAGCATTACCTAGACTATTGTATTTGACAGTGAATCCATGTCTAGCGCGGCGATCGCGATAACCCTTTGTACGGTATTGGAGTGAATGCAGAGAAGTGTAGGTAAGTAATTATTCTCGGCCAAACTAGAACCTAATCCCGCGGGATTAGAAAGGGCGGTGTGAATGGTAATAGCACTTTCCCGAGCTGCGGTCTGATTTACTGCGAGCATTCGATAGTGAATATTTTAAATAGTCATTTATTTTGTAGATATTTCTTTAAAGTTTTGAAACTTATAATAATTACTAACAGCTCGTTCCAGATTCACACGGGTGGACAAACTTCCTTCTTTTTAATCACTCTAACTATTTAAAAACCTTATCAAAATCCGTTACGTAGTTTTAAATATCTAGGCATCGATAGGGACAGGCAGCGGAAAGTAACTTTGTTTTATACCATGTAGTGACACTAATCTAATTTTAATGTCTTTGACCGCCTCGTTGGTCGAGTGGCTAGCGTACTCGCCTAACTGCATCGACGAACCGCGAGGCTTGGGTTCGATTCCCAACGGGGGCAGGCATTTGCGTGATGAACATTTAGATGTCTGAATTTCCGGGACTGGGTATTTATTAAATTTATTCTGGTATCTATTTAAGTATTTCTATGCAATAGTATCTTTGATAACACCCATAACATAAGCATATAATTTGCTTACTTTGGGGTTAGATTTAATTTGTGTAACTTGACCAGGGATATTTATTATTTATTTTTAAAAAATGTATAATATTACACTATGCGTTACGTTGTTTCTTCATGTTAGACTCCTATACTACTAAAATAAATTAATCAAAGTACCGTGTGTCGTTTAATCTAACTTGAAAGATACGATACAACTCGCCCGGATTGGAACCACCGCCTTACCTATTCTGTCAGTCAGTGCTTGCCGTTGACTTGTTCCGGTTTGGAGGGTAAGATTTTTTGTTTTATTTTTTTTGTTTGTTTTTTGTTATAGGAAGGCAAAGTGCAAACAAGCAGACGATTTCCTGGTGGTAAGAAATTTACGCCGCCTAGAGACACCAAAGATGGTAATGGTACCTTACCCTCCGAACCGGAACACGTCATGATGTTATGGCGGCAGGAATAGGTAAGGAGGTGGTACCAATCCGGGCGAGTCGCTGCAAAACTCTACCACCTAGTCAGATGTCACGGTGTTAGTGATGATAATCCTATGCTCGCCTTTTACGAGCTGCCTGGCAAGAAAGGCAGATGGTCTATTCTGCAAAGGAGCCCGGACCAACACGGGGTGGCCGGTAAACTTACTTTTGCCCGAGCCCGGCCTCAGGTTTGCAACGCACCGTTACTACCTTTGGTGTCGCTAAGCGGCGTGAATTTCTTACTGTCAGGAAATCCATCTTGTTTGTTTGCCTTCCACTATTATAGAAAAAGCTTACATCTATATCTCAACATATCGGGGCGAAGATACGAGTAATAGCTAGTATTCTGGCATATATTGTTCATGTTATACGATTGATATCTTATCAAACAAGCCGACGGTATCCCGATCTTACAAGACGACCATTTTAAAAAAAATAGTGTTACTATCTTGTAGCCGGAATCTTACTTGTATTAATTAATAGGTTCCTAATCTTCTGGCACGGATCACGACAGTGACAATACAATTCCTATGGCGGCAAGAAATAAATAAAAACTACAAAAACAAACTCAAACTATTTCATTGGGTACCCACAACGCGATTTGGTCATTCTTTTTTCGAATGAGAGCAAATAGTTCTAAAATGGTCCAATATAAGTTTCTTCTATATCCTCCAAGTGGTTTTTGAGTTATAGTTAAAAGTAACCACTATTCAAATTATGAGGAAATTAATTTGGAACTACTAGAGACCTTGACTTATATTTCTAAAAAAGAACCATCAAAATCGTATGGCTATTGACGGAGAAATCACGTATGAAACAAAAAAACAACACACTGTCGAATTAAGCGTTTCCTCCTATTTTTGGAGTTGGTTAAACATAAGGTAGCGATAACCATCGGGCCACTATACTCTCCCACCTAGCGATTATATGATTTGTGTTAAGTCAGCAGTCGTGTAAAAAGTAGTTTAATATTTAGAAAATTTCACCAAGCGCTGACTATGGAAGATATCAAATACATGTAGCAATAAACATCGGGCTACTATACTCTCCCACCTAGCGATTATTTAATTTGTGTGAAATCAGCAGTCGTGTTAAAAGTAGTTTAATATTTAGAAGTTTTACCAAGCGCCGACGATGGAAAATATCAAATATATGTAGCAATAATCATCGGGATACTATAGTCCCCCAGCTAGAGATTACATAATTCGTGTGAAATCAGCAGTCGTGTAAAAAGTAGTTTACATTTTGTAGCGATATAAATCCACTGGTTTAGATGCACTTGCAGTTTGTGGATACAATTCATCGCAACAAACGCGATGACTTACATTATTACATCGTATCATGTCACGAATGCACAAACTGACATGCCATTTGCAGTGTTAGTAAATTCAGCGATTTCACTTCTGAATTTATCCACTTGTTTATACGTACGGATGGTAGTAGATAGAAACAAAGTAGTCAAGTATTTTGTGCGAAGTGTATGGTTAAATATTTTGATAAGTATAAAAATGTATTAGATAAAAAATATGTATATTTGTAAGTAACTGGTTTCGAATATGGAGTTATTTAGGACTCCGAATCGATTCCCGGGTCGAGCTACAAAATATTAGATATTGTATATTTTCAACTTTCTAATGAAAATAATTTTGCCTGGGATTTGATATGTGCCCGGTTGGCGATGGGCTTGCCACTTATCACATTGTGAGACTTAGTGTCTTCGGCTAATCCTGGTAAATGCCTCTGTCTACCCTTCCGGGGTATGGGCGTGAAGATGCTTTTAAGTTATTATTATTGTTAATACAACTAAACCAAAACCAAGTAAAAATTCAAGCATACAATATAACGCAAAAGTAAATAGAATTTTTAAGTTTAATCATTGTCACTAGGTGGAAATCATTATTTAGGTTATACTCGCAATTTTTGAGATGTAACTTGTACACTAAGCAATATAAACTTCTGACCCCCTAACAGTACATTGTAGGTACCTAAGTATTGTGCGGGAGTCAAACATTTTGCTTGCTTACTGTACTTTTTTACTTTTACACATTCATTGTTCTATAAAAAAATTAACAAAGTTCTTCTAAAAAGTATGCTATAAAAATTGTGTCTATCATGATAGCTTAAAATTGAAGTGTCTGTTTTTAAAGTATTTTAGACTAACAGGAAAACGAACAGAAAAAGAAAAAATAAAAATTGGGATGAGAAAGGAAATGAGTAATGTAGATGTTTTGAATATTTTTTGAATGGTTACAGTACTTCCCAACATTGGGTTTAAACATGTTTTTTATGTTAAAGGTCAGCGTACAAATAATCGGCTCTCCTCTTGGTTAGAGATTGTCGTGTGCTATAGATACCATAGAAGTTACTGTTGCTGCGCTGAAGTCGAGGTCGGACACTTATTTATTATACTAGTTTGCCGGCTGCCTTACCCTCTAGAACGGAATATAACAGAGTCATTATGACGGCAGGAAAAGGTATAGCAGTGGAACCCTACCCTGGCAAGTGGCTGCACAGCACTCTACCACCAGTAGCCTTCTTGGAAATGACTTATATTTTAATCTATGCTCGGCTTTTACCTGACAGCACATGTTCCTATCAGCAGACCCGGATCAATAATAAAACAAAAATATCTAAACTAATATGCCATTTTGTATTATAAAATGTTGAAGTAAATGCTTTTAATTTTACCTTTCGTCTTCCCTTGTGGTCCTCCTCGTGAAATTATATCACCACCGTCTTCTCTCCGCCAAACTATTTTAGGTGGAGGATAACCTCTCGCTCTGCACACCAACTTTGCAGAACCACCTTCTGGGACCATCATATCACCAGAGGTTTCTTCATAAATTATATCTGGTGGAATCACCACTTCCAAAAATGCCGTCTGAAAAATGCAAGTGAGTCAAAGTTTGCTCATACCCATTCTTATACATTCACTTTAATTACTACTTAACAACTACATGCCCTGTGTTGGTCGTGGCTCCTATGTAGAATAGAACAACTGCCTTCTTACCAGGAAGCACGTAAAAAAGCGAGCATAGGCTTACCGTCACTAACAATGTGACATCTAGTTTCCAGAGTTTCGCAGCAACTCGCCGGGATTGGTACAACCGCCTTACCTATTCTTGTCGCCATTAATTAAGCGCTTGCCGTTGACGTGTTCCTGTCCGGAGGATACAGTAGCCGGTAAATTTATATTTGCTTTAAGCCTAAAGTCCCGGCTTAAGGTTGGCAACGCACCCTTACCACCATTGGTGTCTTTAGGCAGCGTGAATTTCTTACCATCAGGAAATCCGTCTGCCTCTTTGCCTTCCAATATTATTAAAAATGCACGTATGCATGACGTATTGCACTCCGTGATTGCCGGCAGAAATGAAAACTTGATTATTATCGTTGTGCAATTTAGATATTTTGGAATGGTTAGAGAATATTTTGCACGAATTGCTTTAATTATAAGTAGGTATGAAAGTACTATCATTTATGTTGTAGAATACAACATTCATTTTTTGCGTTATCGTACACAAACATGACAACACGAACATTCACGCAAGCGCCCTGCCCCGTCTAACTAATTTTCGATCAACTCACGTGTCCTGACGCGAGTTTAGAAGTTTTTACCTACTCCAAAAAAAGTTAGCAACACCACTAAATAAGTTTTCACTTCAAAAAACCTTGAAGTTAATTACACAACTTCCTGTCAAATCAAAATCAAGCCCGAGCTTCATATTTCTAACTTAAAAAGTGACGGTCTTCTACACAAATTTTCAACCCTTATTTCACCTCTATAGGGATAGCATTTCCAAAATTCCGTCCTTAGTAAGCGTCTTCTCAATAAAGTAACCCCACTAGCCAAATTTCATGGCTGTAAATGTAATAGTTTCAGTCAATCAGGACATGTTATTTTATACATACTGCATTTGGATGGCCGGTAGTTTTTTAAC
The DNA here is from genome assembly GCA_002245505.1 of Calephelis nemesis. Lineage (NCBI taxonomy): Eukaryota > Metazoa > Arthropoda > Insecta > Lepidoptera > Riodinidae > Calephelis > Calephelis nemesis. The sequence goes on from NJDD01000626.1 coordinate 460,063, forward strand.
GATACCTAGCTAGATCGATTTATCGCCCCCGAAACCCAATAAATACTACATTTCTTGAAAATCGTTGGAGCCGATTCCGAGGTTCCAATCATATATTTATATACCTACAAGAATTGCTCATTTAAAGGAATAAGATACATACATATCTTCAGCCACGTCCCTTAAGGGGTAAGTGGTTATTTTATAAGTATGTATAGATTTACGTACCTGCATTTTCATTGGATCTGTGTTAACTTGGCACATGTACTGTCCTCTGTCCTCCCTCTTCACACCACGTATATTTAGTGTCCACGTGTTGTAGTCGTTGTGTGTCACGCTCAGCCTCGCGTTGTTTGTTATGACGTGTTCGTGAATTGCCAAAATCGCCTTTGTATCCGCTTTGATCCACGCAACCTGTCTCGGTGATATTAATAACATATTTTATTCCTTGTAACAATAGTTGCCACTTAATGGTTTGCTTATATCGTTAAAATCATTCGTGAGTTTTGATCCTTCATCATTAGTGACCTAAATGACTTTGATAGTTCATAAATAAGATTTAATAACAGACGGCCAGTTTTTTTGTCTTTCGTAACTTTGTTTAATTTTGGTAGTAATCTATATCTAAAACCTCATCTGGAGATGTTTTGATCCCTCATCACTAGTATAAATGACTTTGTTTGATAGTTCATAAATAAAATATAATAACAGACGGACAGTTTTTTGCCATTATATCCTTTGATTTTGATAATAATTTCCTTTATCTAAAACCTCATCTGGAGAAATTTGATGACATAACAACGATTGAAATTGAATACATATTCAATTTATTTGTAACACAAGAAAAGGCATAAATTGTTTTTCATATTTCGATACTTTGGTCGTAATACAAAAATTATTCTCATGAAACTTAAAAAAGGTAGTTAACATTTTGGTTTGTACAATTATTTTTATGTTTTATTCTAGTTATTAATAATATCATATGAATTTAAATACTAAATCTAGTTTTGGACCAATAGACAAAAATTCAAAATACCACAAAATAATGTTTGACCATCAATCCAATAAAATAACGTGATTACTTAAACTATGTTGAAAGTACAAAATAAATCCAGTTTCAGTCCAGTAGGCAAAATCTCTGAACTGGCCGAATTATACCCAACCATAAAACTGAGCAATGAAGAGTTTTACACCGAACAAGTCTAATTACAAGTGAATACTTCCCAAGAGGCAGTCATGACAACGATCCTGGAGCGCGGGCAACACTATCTTGTTGCGAGCGCTTCGCAAAATGCTCTCGGAATTTTTAATTACATTTTCGTCTGGTCGCCGCTATGAGGCCGACTGTGGGTGCACTGTGAAAGCTGCCTCGTTTTGCCCGTTTTACCAAAAGCGTCGACATCGCAATAGCAGCTAATTTCCTGCATAGCGTATAACAAAAAAACCTAATAAACGTACACCAAAATATGGCACTTTTGTGAGCATCTTTGAGCTTTTGAAATTATTAAAGTGAATAAGTAGTTATTTTTCTCGTTGCTTAAATCATGTGTAATTGATAAATAATGTTTAGCGTCTTAATATTTACGAGCGGCCTGCCCCGACTTCGCACGAGTATAAAATATAAACAAACCTTTCTTTTCAATCACTTTATCTATTAAAAAAACCGCATCAAAATCCGTTGCGTAGTTTTGAAGATTTAAGCATAAAAAGGGACTGAGGGATAGAGGAAGTGACTTTGTTTTATACTATGTAGTGTCTACATTTACATATAGGAGAAAATTTTACATACGATTTAACTTGATACATTTAAAATATTTAGGTTTTTTCGATACTAACTGTTTTATTACATTTTGGTTGGTAACAATGTTCTTGTTGGAATCATTAATTTTTTTTTATATTTTCCTGTCATTTGATTTCAACAGATTTAATCCGCTGCGGCTTTCAAAGTGCCCCAGGCATATTAATAATGTAATTGGTTTTGAAGCAGAATATGCCTCTTTGTTGTCATAAATATAATCAATTATTATTAAAACTATGTAGACGCTGAAAAAGTGACAATCTTCACTCAAATTATGTGTAATCAATAAGAGGTGCAAGAAGAAAGACAGATCACTACAGTGAAGTGAGTTTCACTACACATATTTAAACTATTAAGTGCTTGTGCATTTAAACACTAAGTTGTGCACTTATGTGACTACTACGATGATTAGTGCTTATTATAGGTACATATCAAAAAATAACATAAGTCTATAAATTAAAAAAATATAATATTAAACAAATGCTTTTTAACTTTAAGCATCACTTATACAGTAGTACTATTTAAATTATGCGCTTCGGATATATTCGTCAAGCTTCGGAAATCCAAATTTATTTTAAAGATATCTATAAAGAGTTGTTGTTACACATAATTAATAATTTCGATTAAATTTAGAGTAGGTCAGCCAATTTAAAAATAAAAGTGTAAAGTATAAAAAGAGTAAAAAGTGCGAAGCGCATAATTTAAATAATAGTACTGTACTTACTGATTTTGAAATTATTTTGAAATTTATTACTATTAGTTGTCCTATAATTGCGAATAAATTTACTGCAAGTTTTCGATGGTTAAAAAGCTATTTGTATCGTAATGCAATTTTTGTATTTAATGAAATAGCTCGAAAAACTAACAATGACTTCGCATTTTTGCAAAAAAGGACACACTACAAAAATTGCATCAAAATAAATATACAAATATACATATTATATGTATTTTAAAATATCTAGTTACCATTTCAACCCGTCCATACCAGCGGTGCATATCGAAAGTGTCACATGTTGATAAGTGTAAGATTTTTTTAATGTCAAATGTTAAAAAATCCCGATTAGTTTAACAGGTTTTGACTTGCTTTAAAAAACATTTGAGAAAACAATAACAATATTCCATTTTTATGTTTGTGTAACTAATAAGTGTTATAATGATTTTTTGATTTCACACTTATAATTCGCCTCTATAATCTCGCGGTCCAGGTGTTGGATTTGGCTTTATGAGGTTCCGGGTTCGATTTCCGGGTCGGGCAAATAAAAACTAAATGTGGTTTTCCAATTTTCTAATAAAAATAACGTTGCCCGGGATTAGATGTGAGCCCGGTTGGCGATAGACTTCCCATCTATCATCTTGCGGGACTTAGTGTCTTGGGCTATTTGTGGGTGCCCTATTACACTATATACTATACACTAATAAGTGATAGTAACCTCGTGAAACTTGAGAAGAACAAGTTGCTGAAAACGATTTAAAACCTAGCGGATGATTTCCAACATGTGAGATAATATTATTTAATAATTATTATCATCCTTGTAGATATTTCTAAACGATATAACAGCGTAAGTAATATCTAGAGTCTTTAGTATCTCTTTACATTCCTAGGCTAGGAATAAGAGAAAACTGTCACTTTATGAATATATTTGGGATGACACATAATGTGCAGAAGTTTCTTAGCGTTATGAGTACAGCCGATTTAGAAAAACCATAACCAATGTTTTTTTTTAATGTATAAATAAGATGTACCTATAATATAGGTTGTTTATATATTATATAAACATTTATAGCAAAAATAAAATAGTGTAAAATAGCTAACAGTGACCATGGCATATAAAAAATATTGTTGCTAACATCTCTGAGTGGTAGGCAGAGGCACAACCAGGACACCTAAAACAAGCTGGAGACACTAAGTCTAACAATGTGATGGGTGGCAAGCCTATCGTCAACCGAGATCCAATCACGGACAACGCCATTTTTATTGGAAAAATTAAAAAAAAAACAAATTTTCTTATTTTTTTGTTACATTTGACGATCGAACCCGGGCCTCAAGAAGTCAAATTCGACGCCAGAACACTAGACCACAGAAGGGATAAACAAAGAACTAGTTAATAAATGTTGTTCTCCTGTGGGTTGAAGCCAATTATAGCGGGAGGAGGTAATTACAGAGTATAAATGTGTAGAAGTGCAAACACGTAAGCACGTGTCTCGGTACGGAGGTTTCAGGAATAGTTACGAAATCGATATTTTCGGTCCCAACGAGACTATTCTCTCATTCGGATTGAAGTTTTGCCAGATATAAACAACCTTCGGTTTTATTTTTTTTACCGGCATAAAAAGGGGTTTTGTAATAATTCTACAGGAATTTTGTTCTTCTATAATGTCTATACTAGTCTATACTACTATTCTAAAGGGGAAAGATTTGATTTTTTGTTTGTTTGTTTGAAATTAATAGAGACTACTGCACCTATTTTAGAAATGCTACACAAACCTTTATAATGCTACATTATCCCTGAGTGAAATAGGCTTTTTTTCAGTAGAAGACAAGTCACGCAGGCAAAGCTGCGTGAATCTGCTAGTATTAAATGATCCCTTGGAATATTGTAACAAATCACTCTAATAGTTTTGTTTAATAGAGATTTTTGTTTATTTAGTTTTAGCGATTTTCGTAAAACTTCACATTCAACAAATTAATGTATAAAAACTAGCTGTCTCGTCGAACTTCGTTTCACCCTTTCAGTTTGTATGGGGAAAAATAAAGTAGTTTCTTTTTTTTTTCATTTTATCTGAAATTTTCCCGATTTTTCTTTTTAATAGAACCTTCTTCTAACAATAAATAACACAACAAAAAGTTGTAGCCCAATCGGTTTAGTCGTTCGGAAATTTTGCTCTTACCAACACATTCAGCAATTCATTTTTATATAAAAAATAGATACCTAGAAGGTGGGTGCCACATAGATAAAAAATGGCTCTATTCAGTTTATACATAACTATGTTTAGTTGATATGAAAAATATAATTTATCAACTCGATATAGATATCGAAATAATGTTTACATATTAACAAATACAATAAAGTAAAATATTCGTAAATCGTATTCAATTTTATAATATCTAATACTCTATTTGTAAGCCTTGAGACGTAGATTAACTGTAGGGACATTTGAGACCATTGCCTCTCGAAATGATTGAACGGGGACTAAGGGGGTTTGTCCTGGCTTTATTTTAATTTCGTAAAGTGACTGTTTTGCAAGATCTCCTTGCCTAAATGGAATAGCTACGTAGAGGATTTGCGGTTTCACTTTGAAAATTTGCCACTGCTCTAATATGTTAGAGATTTATTTGAGATTAATTTCGTTTTCATACTAGCAATGTAAAATAAATTAGGTTTTCAGCGATAATAGTTTGGCTTTTGATATAAAATCACGGTTAAATATTAAAAGCTTTTACTAAAAGTTAACGAAATGGACTGCTTAAATATTATAATCAAATGTGTTTAATAGGAATGCTATTATTCTATTATATATTATTTATTGGACGCTTGCTATCTCTATCTATTATACAGTCTATCTTTTTAATAAGTAAAAAGTATTTTATATTCGATCGAAAATGTACTATGACCATAAGTACAGATTTTCGTATCATGTTTATACAATAAGAATATTTAATATACAAAACTAGCTGTTCCGGCGAATTACGTTCCACAAATTCTGTTTTTCCTAGTCAGAAAACTAGGAAAAATTGTACTGTTATATTGGAAAAATTTAAATGTTGTTTTTCCTAGTTTTCTAGCTACAGAACAGGATAAAAAGTATCCTATGTCCATCTTCTGGTTCAAAGTTACCTTTTCATTAATTTTCAGCCAAATTAAGTTTAGCCGTTTTCGAGTTATAAATAGAGAAACTAACACGTCTTTATTTTGTATATATGTATATAGATTATGTTTACCATTAAATAAATAAAATATATAACGTGTATCAGATCTATAATGATTACAAATGAATATAAATATTGTTTAACAATAAAATATCTAAAATAAAATGTTTTATTTTTGAATTTTTGAGATAAATCCATTTATTTGCATGCTAATGTTATATTTTGTTCATAATTGTACATGTTTATAAACCTAAGAATATAATTATGTAATAATAAACAGTTTATTACGCTTCACACGTAAGTATTATATTCTTTAGGCTTATGTCTATGTGCAAATGTGTGTAGTGCAAGTTGTGCATTGTTTTACTATCTAGTCTACTGTGAACAAACTTAATTTAAGTGCAGACATTTTGTTACTCTATACTAGATAGAGAGTCTATAAGTCAGTTTGAAGAGGTGCAAAGGTCGTGTACTAAAGAGGTGTGCAGGAAGTGTAGAAGTTAGTGCAAGTCTATAAACTTGAGATCTATAATTTATGCTCAATGTATGCGGCTAACTTATAAGCTCGTTAGGTAAACCGAATTCTCAGCCTTTACCATGAGTTATAGATTACGTTTTGTAGTTTACGAATCGAAATCTATAGCGTTTTCGATCTGAAAATTTAGTTGTATAAGTTACCAGTAGAAGTATTGTTCAAAGTTTTCATACATTGTATGAATACGCAACGGAGTATAACGTCATAAAATTACGGTAAGGGTCTGAAAATCTAGTTCTATTAGTTACCAGCAGAGGCGCTGTTCAAAGTTTCGTACCAATCAATCTTATAACAATCAACTCGAGGTAAGAGTGTTGGTCTGAAACTTTAGTTCTCTTAGTAACCAGCAGAGGCGCTGTTTAAAATTTTTGTACATATAATTTACGGAGTTACTAGCGAGTATAGCACTGTAAACTCTTGGTAAAGACTCTAAACTGTTTATTTTTTAATACGCATAAGATTTTTGTATTTTTTTATTAACTCATTTATTCAAACCATCATATTTTTGAATTTCCAAATTTTTACATAAATAGATTTTAATTTTATCAAATTTATATACTTTATGAAGTTAGTGTATATTTGTGCTATCATAATATTAGGTTTTAGGTTTTGTAAATAAAATTAGGTAAATACTAAAACCTAGGCCTAAATAGACTGGCATTTAAAATTTAAAGAACTTTAACTGTAATTAAAAAATATTTTGTATTCGGTACCGATAGAACGGTTTTTAACACCTATTTTACTCACTCATTCAGAAGAATTTCTAGTTGTATTTATTTTATTAAAAGCTAAAAGATTTTAATTTTCACTAATTACTTAAGCACTTTAATCAGTCAGAATAAAATTCTAAAATAATTGTACTAATGATCAAAACATCACAATATGATAGTGGGAAAGATATATAATTGCTCAAGATAAGTTTCACCTAGAGACCAAGAGATAACTACCTATTACAAGTTGTTTGTTAATGAGGTACAGTTCCAAACAAGTAACGGTCAGATTGCAGTTTAGAATTTTCTATTTCCACTAGACAGCATTTAGAGCTCGTTTAGTCATTTTATGAATTTATTTTGACAATTTGTAAGTATTTATTATTAATATACATGGACAGATAAACGACTTTTTACTATAACAAAACATTTTGTTAGGTGCAAGGCATTGATCGTCTCCGTGTAGCTGATGCCAGTGTGATGCCCAAAGTGACGTCAGGAAACACTAACGCACCTGTCGTCATGATCGGTGAGCGGGCCGCAGACTTCATCAAAGAGCGATGGCTAAACACCGGACCGAAGGTTGGTTATATGTTACTATAGCATAATTTAGGAATCATCGACATGCTCTAAAGTCTATCTTTAAAAATCCTACCAAATCTTTGAAAGGAGGGTTAAATTCACGAGCTTCTGCCGCATAAGTTATTAATATAGCATTGAAGAGCTTTTTGATTTAATCACCCATAGTGCCGTTTGGTTTCACTTTCACGCATTGTGTCAGAAAATTTCAGACGCACCATCCTGTTACCTCTGTTGCGGTCCTATACTTCTAAATTACATTTTATTTGTCTACCTTTGTAGAATTAATTGGGAGCGACGACTTTTTCCAACCAATTCTGTTTATGGATTTTGACATAAGTTTACGCGTTTTAGAATATCAAGTTACTGTAGGAAATCTAGTACTACAACCGTTTATAGGCAGCGGTGATAACTTTGGTAACTCATTGCATTTGGTAAGTATTTATTATTAATATACATGGACAAATAAACGACTTTTTATGGTATTGGAAGGCAAACAACCTGACAGATTTATTTTTTGATGTTAAAAAATTCATGCCGCCTAGAGACACCAAAGGTGGTAATGGTGCGTTACCAACCTGAGGCTGAGATGTTAGATCTCGAGCAAAAGTAAGTTTAGCGACTACACTACCCTCGGACCTGGAACTCCTCAATGGCAAGCTCTGACGCTATCAACTATCAACACGTATCAATCCGAGCGTTGTCATCATTATTTAAGTGTTATGTAAGACAGGAAGTAGTAAATAATGATTAGCAGACACGTAAAAATAAAAATGTAAAACAATTTTTTCAGTTACAAATAATCTGAGTATATGAGACTAGACCCACGATATTTTTAATATTTTACCGATTCTATACAATCTACGTATAAAGTAAGATGAATTTTTAGATTCTTTTGGCATCGATTGCGTCGGTAGTGCTGTACCTTAATATTTTTTTAATTAATAAAACTTAGTTAAAATAACACATTTATAGCAGAACCAAATGGAAAAGCATTGTCAGTACAACAAAAGTCACTGAATACCGTGTACGGTAAAAATAATATTTCACTCAGAAGGAAAAGATGTGGATTTGTATGTTCTTAATAATTTACGAAATGTTATACGAAAGTATGAAAAAATTTTTAACATGTATTTTCAATTATTAAATGAATATTACGATTTAATATTATTTTTAATTTAATAAAATGTATGAGTAAATGATATTAGGTGAGAAATGTTTTAACATGCAAGGGTATGACATAAAATATTGAGAACCACTGACATAAATGTTAATGAGCTTTATTATAGATCTCAGTTTTCAAGTGCGGAGTGAGAGTGCTCTTCTATCAATTCACTAGCTGTATTGAGTAGGTATGATACACACCCTGGCGGTGGCGGAGTCGCCACTCACCCTATAACCACCTAGGTTATTGACCACGCATGTGAAGGTGGCGTCTCTCCCCTGGGCAATCGTGACGTTTTCCAGAGGATACAGGAAATCCGGCTCCAGACCTAAAGCTGAAAATAACAAAACTTCCATTAGAATTAGGTATTCAGGTATTAGTAGCCTCTGTGGTCTAGCGATTCAGTTGTTGGACTTGACTGCATGAGGTCCGGGATTTGAATCCCGGGTCGGGCAACAAAAAAAATAGGGTTTTACCAATTTTGTAATAAAAAAATGTTGCTCGGAATTAGATATGTGCCCGGTTGGCGATAGGCTTACCACCTATCACAGTATGAAAAACTAATAGTTTTAAGTTCATTATGAACTAACATACAGAAAAAACGGGTTGCACTCCGGGAGTGCGGGCAGAAGTGAACACTTAAATATTAACGTTGTGCGTTTTTGATATTTTGGAATGGTTTGGGAATAATTTTGCACGAATTTCTTTAATTATCAGTACGAAAATACTATAATTTATGTGTTGTTTATTGCGGTATCGTACACAAACATGACAACACGAACATTCGGTCATAAATTTCAGGTCACGTATTTGATGCAAGTTTAAAAGTTTTTACCCATTCCAAAAAAAGTGCGCAATGCCGCTAAAGAAGTTTTCACTTCAAAACTCTAGGGAAAGTGAAACGAGTCATTACCAAAGAAAAGAAAAGAAAAAATATTTATTTGCGGAATATGAATATTACAAATATGTTACAAAACTATTTAGGTGTTTCTACATATTCTACCAACTTTTGGTGTGACATACACAAACATACACAAACAAAAAACCATAGTTGGTGGAGAGATGTGCAGCAACTTGACCAGTTATGTATCCTCCGCCTTACTTTTTTCTTGCCACCATAAAGACTCTGTTGTGTTCCGGTCTGGAAGGTAGAGTAGCCCCTATACTGGCACAATTGACCTAATGCACTGCGACCCACCTACATCATCCCACTCCATGGATGATGGAAAGGCTGCGGTTATCTCTAACCATTAAAGGAATTCGTTGCCTTTTTCCATAAAAAACATTTATTATAAAATACATAAAAAACTCGCCTCTGCCTGTGGTCTAGCTTGGACTTAACTTCATGAGGTCCCGGGTTCGAATTCCGGGTCGGGCAACAAAAGGAGAACGTCGTATTTCTAATGTTATAATAAAAAAAAAGTGTTGCTCGGGATTGAATATTTGCCCGATTGGCGATAGGTTTGCCACCTATCACAATGTTGGACTAGTCTTTAGACACTAGTCTTCGGCTAGTCGTGGGTTGTGGCTCTGCCTTCATGGATGTGGGCGTGAAGATACTTACATAAAAAACTTTTGTGTATTTTGTTAATTTGAGCACCTTCTATAAAATAGAATGAAAATAAAATGTTCAACAATTTTAAACAAAAAGTTTAATCAGGAACAATATATTAAATGGACGTTATCAGTACGTGCTTATATTAATAGACGTACTTTTACATTAAAGTTAATCGAAACGAGAGCAATTGGTTTTACACCGAACAGTTGATCTTGTTTTCATTTCATCAATTTGCCTGCAGCGTAAAATAACAGTTTGTTTTAAATCTGTCTATAACACCTGCTTCTTCACAGGTTTTGAAATAAGAGATCTTTAAAAAAGATGTTTTTTTAATTTAAATCTGTCTATAACACTTCTTCTGTATAGGTTTTGAAATAAGAGCACTTTTAAGAAGATTTTATTTTGTTTTTGGTTTAAATTTAAATCTGTCTATATCACCTGCTTCTTCACAGGTTTTGATATAAGAGAACTTTTAAGAAGTTTTTATTCGTTTTTTTTTTTTTTAATTTGAATCTGTCTACGATACCTGCATCTGCATAGGTTTTGAAGTAAAGAATTTCTAAGAAGATTTTTTTATGTTTTTTTTTTTAATTTAAATCTGTCTATAACATGTACTTCTTCACAGGTTTTGAAATAAGAGATCTTTAAAAAATATTTTTTTTTTATTAAAATCTGTCTATAACACCTGCTTCTTCACAGGTTTTGAAATAAGAGAACTTTTAAGACAATTTTTTAAATAGTATGTTTTGTGTGTACTATATTATATAATGATTTTTTTATCTGATGTGATATGCAGGGTTTTATAGATAAAACTTACGTGTTTTTTAAAATAAATTAATTAATATATACCTGGACTTGTGTTATGGGTTATGTATATTTACTAAACACCCAAACCCGGAAATAATAATAATAATAATAAATAAATATCCCTGGACTAGTCACACAAATTGAATCTAACCCCAAAGTAAGCAAATTATATGCTTGTGTTATGGGTGTTAGTCAACGACACTAATACATAGAATTACTTAAATAGATACTAGAATAAATTTAATGGAAATGCAGACATCTAAATGACTGTCTTAATTCACTACACAAACGCGGCAGGCGTCCATCGGGAACCGAACGCGAGCCTCGCGGTTGATCGGTGTAGGCGTGAAGGTTAGCCACTCAACCAACGAGGCGGCCGAATAACAAAGAATTCCAATGTTTGCCAATTCTATAATATACTGATCATAAAATTGTTTGCAATTAATAATTAAATATAAGTAAAAGTAGAATTTTGCAAAGGAAAACATAGAATGGAACTAAAACTAAAAACTTAAAAATACACGAAGGCAGTCTTATCGCCAAAACAGCGAATTTTTCAGGCAACCTTATGGAAACGCAATCACAGAAATTTTGGGCGATGGTGATGAGAAGTAAAGGTATAACATTGCCCCTAATATTTTAAATAATTAAATAGAATGTAATTTTTATTTACGTACGTCTCGATAAATCGATTTATTAGTCATTTTGTGCACTACATTTAAGTCGTTCTAGTTAAAAAAACTCTGAGGTGGTCCCACTGCCACCAAGTCTCTATCTCATTATAGGTATTTGCTAAGGGAAATTAAGGAGGATTGTGTACTTAGACGATTGTAAAACTACAAAAAATTCCTTTCTATTTTACTTATTATAAAGAAGTGATTTGTAGTTTTGATAGACATGAATAACATACATAAATACCAACTACTTTATGGAAATAAAACATATTTTTTTGAAAGGATTTCTATTAGCTGAAAGTAAAAAAATATAGAAATAAATACTGAAATATATGAAATGAAAAGCAGATTTAAAAATACACACATCCATTGCCGCCTGTCAAGTATCTAACCCTAACGTAAATGGTCGGTTTAATTATTGTACAAAGCTAGAATAATAAGATAATAAAAATAATAAAATAAAATGTTTATGTTAAGAGTAACGAAACATTTTAATTACGAGAATTTGAAATCTGTTTGAGCGGTTACAAGCATTCATTTTATATTGCCGAGATCTCATTGACGATTTTAATAATAAAAATGCCATCTAGAGCTTTTTTAATATATCCTTTTACACTACTTAAGAAAATAAAGTGTATTTTCTTGGACCTACGAATACCTTGAGGCGTCAATATTCTACGTGACCAATGCCTTCTGTCGTGTCCGAAAATATATGTGTAGAAAGATAAATCTATCATTCTCAAAATGATGGAGATATCAATATAAATATATATCAAGTTTCGCCTCTGTAGTCTGACGGTCCAGGTGGTTTGATTCCCGAGTCGAGCAACAAAAATAAGAAATTTTAATAAAAATGTTGTTCGGGATTGGATATGTATCCTGTTGGCGATAGGCTTGCAACCTATTACATTGTGGGACTTAGTATCTTCGGCTAGTCGTGGGTGCCCTGATTGTGCCTTTGCCTATTTCTTCGGGGATATGGGCGTGAATATACTTTATTTTACTTTTACATATAACAAACACTAAAGCACAAATATCTAAAAGCAAACGATAAAATACATTTCACATTCATTGCAAATACCCAAAATTCGTGTACTGTTCATACTGTTTTGTCCAAAATAAATTCAAAATCTTCAAACGCTAATGGTAATGAAAATGAACTTGTTGAAATGTTTTCATTTTTGGCACTTGGTCAAATTCCATATATTTTAATTTATATAAAAGCAAGTCGTGTTAGTAACACCGTTTATAACTTTAGAACGGCTTAAGACATTTTGCTGAAAATTTGCGGGTGGCGGGAAAATTTATCGTAACTCTCCTCGTTGCTGTCAAATCTCACTAAATAAGCTTAAGTAACGTGGCCACCGCTTTATTCAAGACACTGACATGCCTTTGACTTATGACTTATGACTAATTACTTATGACCTGAAATGACTAATGACTGTTAAAAATAGTTTATTAACATGGCAGCATGGCCTAAAGGTCTTAACCGGTCTCAGAAAGGGACAATTTAACTTAAAAAAAATAAGAGTTTTGGCGCCATCGTGAATGAAGATGGTCGTAATTTTTTCATAATTATTTAATTTAGTGTTTATATTGAGTGAAATTAGTCAATTTTGGTGGCATATTGTAGAATTTTGTTCAGTGAAAGTGCACAAATGAAATGATCATGAAAAAATTAGGGTATCGTGTATTTCCTCGCTGCCGCTAAATCTCGCTACACGAGCTTGAGTAACGAAGCCACCGCTTTACTCAAGACCCAGACACGACTTTGTAAATAGTGACTAATGACCGAAATAAAGACTTCTTTAATACGGAAGTCATAGCAGCATGGCCTATAAGTCGCCTTAACCGGCCAAAGAAAGGGGCAAATTAACTAGGTACCTACTAACTTAAATAAGATAATTAGAACTTTTCCAGCGATTAGGATGAACTTTCATAATTTTTAAAAGAAAGAAATCATCATCTCTTGAAATTTAAAAAAAGTTACCTGCATATATACATACACATTTTCACGCCAAATCCTTTAACTGGTAGACACAGAGTATTGCGTATACATAGCATAGCACTCTCTACATTCATAACTTTTTTCATACAAACACGCCAATTTTATATAGGCTTAACAACACCCTTAGATAAAACATAAAATTAATAACATACATTGGAATTGAGAACCTCCTTTTTGCAGTCGGTTAAAACATAATAAAAAGGACATTAGGAGTTCTTTTAATAAATCACTTTACACGTATCTAAGTGGGAAATAAAGTGTATTTCTCGGACGGATAGCTGGAGGCGTCAATATTTTACGTGACCAGCGCCTTGTGTCATGTCCGAGGAAACATGTGTCGGAAGCGAGGACTATCTATTTACTCATAGAAAAGAGGTCACGTTACAAAATTATTTGTGTACCATCTGAAAGTTGGAAGCTCTCTTACGGATCTTTTGAGTTGCAAATGTTTGAGATCGATTTAAAAGGACGGGCTGGAATTTTAGCACGTATTTTTCTTTTGTTGGTCTAAGTCTGTGTAGAATAGACCAGTCTTCAGGTCAGTTCGTAAGCGAGCGTTAAATAGGTATGGTGGTAGGTATGATAACTGGTGGTTGTTGTAGAGTAATTTCTTGGGTAGGTTATGGTAAGAATGTTTGTTCCGGCATGTAGGATCACAGGTAAACTTTCACATTAGACCTAACAATCTGACAATAAAACAGTAACAGACGTATAACACTTACGCCGTTTTTTTAATAAAGATGGACTAACGTGGGAGTAAAATTAATAAAGTATCTTCACGCCCATATCCAAGAAGAGGTTGGCAGAGGCACAACCAGGGCACCCACGACTAGCCGAAGATCCATAGAAGTCCCATAATGTGATAGGTGGCAAGCCTATCGCCAACCGGGCACGTTTCCAATCTCGACCAACATTTCTTCTTTATTAGAAAATTGGAAAAATCCAATTTTCTTTTTGTTGGCCGACCCGGGATTCGAACCCGAGACCTCATGCAGTCAAGTCCAACACCCGGACCGCTCGACCACAGAGGCGACAAATAAATTAACTTTCGTATTATAGTCTGTATCACATTGTAATTGTTTCCCCGTGTTGTTCCGGGCTCCTTTGCAGAATAGACCATCTGCCTTTCTTGCCAGGCAGCTCGTAAAAGGCGAGCGTAGGCTTATCATCATTAATACCGTGACATCTGACTAGGTGGTAGAGTTCCGCAGCGACTCGCTCGGATTGGTACCACCGCCTTACCTATTCCTGCCACCATAACGTCATGACGTGTTCCGGTTCGGAGGGTAAGGTAGCCGGTAAACTTAATTTTGCTCGAGACCTAACATCCTGACCTCAAATTGGTAACGCACCATTACAATCTTTGGTGTCTCTAGGCGGCGTGAATTTCTTACCATCAGGAAATCCGTCTGCTTGTTTGCCTTCCTATAACATAAAAAAAAATAACAACATACTTTGTTCCGTGTTTATTATTAAAACGGCATATGTTTATGTCAAAGTTATATTTATTAGAAAAACCGTGTGCGAGTTTAATTTTTTACCACATAAAGGTGAACAGATAAAAATGGTTTAACAAAAAAAATATAAATGAGCTATTTAAAATTCAACGTCCTTTAAAATAAAGCTATTAATTGCAGACATTTCAATTTTTAATCCACTCTAAAAAGGAAAAGTTTTCAATTCGATTGTATGTTTTTCCAATTTATGTATGTTCCTTAAGCTATTATTCGGCTAATAACCAAACAATTTTTAAAGGTTTTTTTTTTTAAAAAAAAGGGACATGATTCCGAAATAGTCTAATTTTAATTTTCTCATGATTCAACTATTGGTTTCTGAATTAAACTTATTAGTGCATAAATTTTTTGCTTATGTTGACTATTCCGAAATAATTTGCTACCTTTCGAAAAAATAATGATCAAATTGCGGTGTGGTACGTAATAAAATATTTGAAGTCAGCTTTTTTCAGTTTTACTGCTTTTAATTTTATAGCTAAATGTTTCCTGCAGCATCTACCTCGTAAGATATTTAGATCTACAACGTGCAAGAACCAATTTAGATCCACAACGTGAGAGGACCAATTTAGATATCGGGATAAAAATAGCCTCTGTCACACTTCACCGTATGACTATCTCCACCATATTTCCACACATAAAATATATAGATCCATTATAAAGTGAGATAACGACAACTGTATTTTTAAATTATATTATACATAAATACATACATATCTTCACGCCAAGTCCGTTACGGGGTACGCAGAGAGTATTGAGTGCCAGACCTCACGATCTTGACAAACCTGTCTTGCTTCCTTCACATTCATTACCCTTTTCATACAAACACGCCGGTTTCGGAGACTCTTGATACCACCCTCGGATAATATTCGAGTGATCTGATCGTGCAATGTCAACCTTGGTCTCCCTGGGTACCTACATCCATCCACATTCGCAATATATTTTAACTATATAGTATATATACTAGTAGATAGTATTTTCAAATAGTATTATAATTGTATTTTTGTTGCTTAACAACAAAGTTATAATATTTCAATTGAATTCAATATTATTACAGTAATAACAAGACATTTAAGCACAAAAATAAAAGTTGACATTTGACAATACCAATATGGAATGTATGGTATTCACGGATGTTGGCATTTAGCCTGGCGACATTTGCACTGGTGTTTCAATTGACCCATTTGGGCTCACCATACGTTGGCTTACACGTAACGCCAAATTAGAAATTGGTATCCACAATTTTGTTGTGATAATATTAACAATAGTAATAAATGTTGTATTTTACAGATGTCAGTTTACTGTTTTGGCGCCATCTTGAATGAAAATAGTCGTAATTTTTTCATAATTATTGAACTTCGTGTTTATATTGAGTGAAATTGTTAATTTAGGTGGGAATTAGGTTAATTTTATACAGCGAAAGTGCACAAATGAACAAATCATGAAGAGATAAGTGTATCTTCTATTTCCTCGCTGTCATTAAATCTCATTAGATGAGCTTGAAGCCACCGCTTTACTCAAGACCCTGACCTGATATGACTTTGTACAGAGCGACTAATGATTGTATAATAATTAACTAACTTGACACTGACAAAGTAAGTCGTGAAAAACTATTAAAAGCCATATATATAAAAGAAGAAGAAGAAGATAGCACTTACAAATACGTGGACATAAATAAATTTGGGCGGTTTTTTTAATAAACATTGACTAAAGTACGCCATGATTCAACCTGGTATTAGTACACCGTGACATTGACTATAACATTAACTTCTATTTAATTTTAGTCTGTGACTATTGATAAGATAGAGATTAAGATTTTTGTTAGGTCACCGAAACAAAACATTTTTAATCCACGTCGAAAAAAGAGAGGTATTATAAGTTCGACGTGTCTATGTGTATTTGTCTGTTTATTACATCATAACTGTCGAATGGATGGACCGATTTCGTTGCGGATTTTTGTTGGAAAGTGATCAAAATAGTTCTTTATAACTCAAATTCAATTTGTTAACTTAGTGTTTATCTACGTACATATGGGAAGGAATCTTAGAACTTGTTTTTTACCCAGTTTAAAAGATAAGATCGAATTCAAACTCTATTATCAAGGGGAAAGAATAACACAATAATCATAACTAGATTTTTTCAAGATCTGGCGCCAAATCCAACACGTTTGTCTTTTGAAAGTTGAGTCGTGTGTGATGTAACTTTTAATAGTATAAAAAAATCACGTATGAAAAAAAATAAAGTTTTATAAAAAAACCATTGAAGTTAACTTTTAAAAATACGGTTTATAATAGCGGTTTAAAATAATGCATTATTTGCGAAAATGTTTATATAAAAACAATATTAATCATTATTTAACATAAACACCTTATTATCACCAGTGTTTCAATTCAATATTTTTTATTCAAATTTATAAGTAGTATCTCCACGCCCATATACCCGAAGGAACAACCAGGAAAGCCACGACTAGCCGATACTAAGTTTCATATTGTGATAGGTGGCTAGCCTATCGCCAATCGGGCACATAACTAGGGTATTGTATATTTTGCACATGACCAATTCCAGACAACGTTAGTTATATTAGAAAATTTGAAAAAAGAAACACATTTCTCCGTCTGTCTATAGCATCGTAGCTCCTCAGCGGATAAGGTGATCGAGTTTATTCTTAGCTATAGTTTATGGTAATCTGTCCAGGTCTTCAAAACCATCATCTCATTTGCAGCTATTTCGTAAGCATCTGATTGGATTTTAGAAGCACTGTGGGTATTTATTTCACTTTTAAGCATATGCGAGATCCAACAAACCTAGCACTAACGAGTGCTGGTACAACAGATCTGGCCTGATTATGGAGCTCGAAGATGGGAGACGTAACACTAAAATGCCGTTAGTGGTAAACCAATCGAGTTGAGACTCATTCGATTCGACTTGATGACAAGGACCTGATGATCGAACTGGGAGGTGTTTAACAAAACAAAATTAAAAAGTTATGGTATGTACTATATCGCAATCTTTACAGTTTATGTAAAGCACAAACCTGAAAACTCACGTGATTAAGATGGTTCTTATCTTTCGTTTATGGAGATCTATTCAGTAGATGAAGGTCATCAGTTCGTTTGCAAGCGTTGGAATGGATATCAGACACATATGGGTATTTATACAATTTTTATAACTTATAGTCGCCTCTGTGGTCTAGAAGTTCAGTTGTTGGACTTGACTGCACGAGGTCCTGGGTTCGAATCCCGGGTCGGGCAACTAAAAAAAATTGGGTTTTTTCATTTTTATAGGATTTTACAGGATAGGATATGTGTCCGGTTGGCGATAGGCTTGCCACCTATCACATTGTGGGACGTAGTATCTTCGGCTAGTCGTGGGTACCGTGGTTGTACCTCTGCCTAACTCTTCTGGGATATGGGCGTGAAGATACTTTTTTTTAAACGTATGTGTTACCTTACAGTTAAAACACTAACGAATACGGGTAAAACTGAGCTGGTCTGATTATGTAGCTTGAAGATAGGATTCGTTACCCTGGTAAAACCATAGAGTTCAGACTCATTTGACTTAACTAGAGATATTCATATTTTCTGATGATAATGACTTGACGACAGGGTCTGATGAATTTAACGTGAGATGAGAGATAGATAATAAGTTTTGAGTCAGGTATCACTGTGTTAGCAAGTAAGCCTATGCTCGCCTTTAACGAGCTGTCTCGCAGAAAGTCAGTTGGTCTGATTTGCAAAGGAGCCCGGAGCAACACGAGGCTTTAGTATATTTTCACGCCAAATCCATTACGGGGTAGGCACAGAGTATCGATTGCCAGACCTCACGATTCTGATAAACCTGTCTGGCTGCCTTCACATTCATTATTATTTTTATACAAACACGCCGGTTTCGTAGGCTCTTGACACCACCCTCGGATAATATCCGATTGATCTGATGTCAACCTAAATTTCTATATTTTTTTTAAAGAAAAAAGATCTCCATAGACAGGATTTTTTTTCTTGCCTTAAAAATTTATGGAAATTTAACCCCAGTACAGGGCAAATGGTAAAATAAAAATTCCTTGTTTAACCTAAAGTTTAGTATTAAGTAACAAAGGAGGCGAAATAACTAAAATAAATCCTTTGAGACTTATGTCCTTATTGCCACTATTGCAGTACGTCTCCTGTATACATTTCCACTGAGCCAAATGATTCCGGACTTCAGGCTGAATAGCAAGTGTCCGGGTCGTAGACACGCTGAAAGATTTGTATGGAGAACTGATCAGACATTCAATGTTTATCGGGTTTAGGATTTCAATCCTTTTAATAATTTATTTCTGTATTTTCTTTCTTTTTTTTGTTATGCGACTCTTTTGAAGTAAAGTAACGATCTTCGCGATAATACTACAGATATTAATAGTTTACATTACGAGTTCCAGAACCCAACAAAGGCTACTACTGGCGCTATGCTGTTAGGAGTAGGAGGTAGGTAATGGTTTTTGAGTTAAATTCCGTTATGCGTTTATTTATTTTACTTGATGGTAGAGTTTCGCAACGACTCGCCCGGATTGGTACAATGAGATAATATTGCTCTTAAATTATGGCATATAGGGGAAGGTTGCGATCATTGGACCGGCTCTTTCATTGGACCACCTAATTTTTTCAAAAACTATGCGTGTCACAGCAAGTTGAATGTGTTCATAGGCAACAGTACTGATCCCCTTGCCCCCCCGCTAAACCTCAGTGCGCTCGCGATGCGTGGCAAGTAGTGACGGGAGTATATGTGTTAGCGGTGACCGTAATATAAAAACCGTGCCATCAAAAAATGATGTAAGTAGTATTGTATTTCTTCATATTTGATGATTTTATTATATCAAATAGCAAATTTATCTGTGCTCACATAGACTATGAAGTTTTGTAATAAATTTTGCATGATTTTTAATACCTGATTTCGTTCTGTTTATATACCTAGTTTCCATCAATGGACCACTATGGTGACGCCACTATTGGACCAGTCCAATCAAAGAAACTTAATGAATTACCTATTTTCACTTAGTATAATCCTAAGAAATGTTTTGACTTTGTAAATTTCGTTTACTTTTATTTGATACTCATAAAAAAATGAATATATGTATGTAAACTGCAGCAATATCGGAAATGCAATATCAAAATCAATAAAAACCTAAAGATTTTCGTATTGTGTAGATATATTAGTATTTAACGTATTTGATACTTACCTAACTTTTTGTTACAATTAGACTTTATTTCTATATTTCAGAATGTCGGCAGAGAAAGAAAAGAGAAATATTATTGTTGGAATGAAACTAGTATGAATCGTTAAGAAAAAAACTATAGGAATAAACGAAGCGAGTCGAATCCATAGTTTATCAAAAGCTACATTAAAAAGAAGATTGAACGGGAAAAACAAAAAAGCTTTCGAAGAAGTAGAATATTATGACTGTAACAAAAACTACTTATTGAATAAAAATATTTTTTATATTGTGTTTCACTTAGACACCTTCATTGGACCGTTAATACAAATATTTCTAAGTCGAATGATGGCAACTTAGTGGTCCATTCAAGGGAACGGTGGTCCAAAGAAAGCAACTCCTCATTGAAGAGTTATGTCAGTATATTTCTAAAACCTATCAACTTTCATTACCAATAATTTATATACCATTAATTTACATAAACAGCATCACACCTATACAAAAGGTTTTCATTTTTCGATGATATTTCATGAGAAATTACTTGCTAAAGTTAAGTGGTCCAATCATAGCAACCTTCCCCTACTATTAAAAATTATAACCAGTCGCCTTAAATGTAACGAAAAGTATTTCATGAAAAAGTATAAGTGTTATTAAAAATGTTTGTACACTGGATTCCACCATTTGCCGACACTCAAAATTTACATTCTAATGTTTTTTATAACATCGGAAGATAAACAATCAGACGGATTTCCTGATGGTAAGAAATCCACGCTGCCTAAATGGTTATGCTGCCACCACTGGTAATGGTTTGCTGCTTATCTGAGGCCGGGATGTTAGGTCTCAAGCAAAAGTAAGATTACCGGCTACATTATTCTCCTAACTGGAACACGTCAACTGCAAGTACTGATGTTTTTGCAGCAGGTTACCGCGAGTTACTGCGAAACTCTACCACCACAGTTATCACGGTGTTAGTGACGGTAAGCCTATGCTAGCCTTTTACGAGGAGCCTGGCTGGAAGGCAGACACAAGGAGCAATGTAATATGTCTACCACAAATCGAGACATTACGTAATAGTGGAAATTCAGTGAAATTACTAGTACTAATTCGGTCAGATTAGTTTTTAACCGACGTTTCTAGTGACGTTTTATCTACACCTTCTAATTTGTTCATTAAAACTTTAGAAGTTGTCTTGCTTATGACTAACTAGAAAGATACTTGTACTTTACTTGTCTAAAACAAGATTACATGTCTCAAAAGTTTTATCTCTTTTATTTTTATTTAATTGGAAAATATTAGAATACACCTTAAATAAATCGCCTCTGTGTTCTAGCGGTGCGGTAGTGGTGCTTGGAGGTTTGGTCCCTGGTTTGCAAACAAAAAAAAAGTGTATTTTCATTTTTCTAGTAAATTTCTAATAAAAAAATGTGCCTGGTTGGCGATAGGCTTGGCATTTATCATATTGTGGGACTTAGTGTCTTCGACTAGTCGTGGGTACCCTTGCTGTGCCTCTCTCTAAATCTCAGGGATGTGGGCGTGCCGATTAAGTTCGAATCAAGTTCATCACATTTTAAAACTTATAACAATACAAATTAAATCTAAATTGCTTAGATTACTAGAAGAGACATTGTAATCGGAGCTCAATCTAGACTATCATTTAGGAGCTGAATTAACACTATATCAAGCAGACCTAGGACCTAGAAGCAGACATAGACTTTATTTTTAATGAAGATCCATCAAAAGAAGCTGGCTTTGGTCAATAATCGTTTTTAAAAAAAGTATCTTCACACCTATATCCCCGAAGAGATAGGCAGAGGCAGAACCAGGGCACCCACGACTAGCCGGATACACTAAGTCCCACAATGTGATAGGTGGCAAGCCTATCGCCAATCGGGCACACATCATATCGTTTAAAATCATACAAATATAAATGTACAGTTGAATTGAGAACGTTCCCCTTTTTTTGGAATCGGTTAATAAGTTGATTGACATTCGAGTTCAATATTCATAGTCAGTAAAGACGTCTGTCAGGTCAGCTATTTCATTTCAGATAACTCAGATCCAATATATTAAGAGAGAATACTTTTTGTATTTATATTTTTTTATTGTTTGGTATGTACGTTAGTCTTTGCCATTCATCAAAGTTTAATAAAATTTATTGAAGAAGACGCTACTTTGCGAAAACCATACTTAAATACCGAACCTTTATAATTATTCTAATAAATATTCTAATTGGAATAAACTTAACAAACACCCAGACCCAGAAATGCAGACATCTAAATGTTCAAGAAACAAATGACTGTCCCCGTTGGGATCAAACTCGAGCCTCGCGGTAAGTTGGTTGAGATGGGCGTGTACGCAACCCCCTCGACCAACGTGACGGTCAATTATTCATAGTAAACTAGTTGTCACTTGCGGCTCTGATTGCGATATATTGAAATGTAAGCTATCCTATCTTTTAAGTTGCAAACTGCACACGGTGTGCAAATTGATTAAAGTCGGTTAAGGCGTGTAGTCGCCTCTGTGGTCTAGCAGACCGTTGTTGGACTTAACACCATGAGATCCAGGGTTCGATTTCAGGGTCTGGAAACAAAAAGAAAATGTGCTTTTTCAATAGTCGTATAAAAACATGTTGCCCATGATTAGGCATGTGCCCTGTTGCGGGCATTCATAACTAATAATTATAATTCATATTAATAGTTCATATTCATAATTCATAATTCATAATTAATATAATCATCTTGCGATTGTTACCACCTATTACATTGTGGGTATTTGTGTCTGCGGCTAGTTAAGGGCCCCTATTAATAATTGTTTGTTTTTCTTTAGTAGCATGATTTGCTAAGAATTTACTACGATTTCTACGATTGAACGATAATTTCCTTAAAACACAAACTAGCTACGGATATATATAATATATATATATATATCTTTGAGCAGCAAATACAAAATTAAAATTCTAAATTTTTTTTATTATGTTATTGGAAATATAAGTATGTAATATCCTTTCTTTTAATAAAAAGTACCTTCCACGTTGACTGGTTTAAATTGGTTTAGTAGATTAATTATAAATCGCGTTCATGATATAATACACTGACCGATAAAATATAAAAAAATGCTCAAACTATGTTCTGCTGTCCCTTTTGAGACGGCTTTTTCATTTTATCTTTAATGTACAGGATTCACTCTTCCACAGTTTTTTAATAGTATTGACTACAAAGATTCGTGATCAAACGAGGGACGTAGTACATTTTTTTGAGTAATTTTCGTGTGAGATTTAAAAAAAAACGCATGAAATTTTGCTGCAATAGGTAGTTAAAATCCTTGTAAAATTAAGAAACTGCCTAATTATCCACTTTGAAATCCTTTGTGTCTGTCGGATTTTAGAATTCATAATGTCTGAAACTTTGTCTACTAGTTTTAAATTTAAGAATATTTTTTTAGAAAATATTACATACACGTTGCCACAGTAGACCCTTAAAAAGGCAGAGTTTGATGGTTTTTTCTATTCTACAAAATTAGGAAAACATTACTATATGTTATCAGTGTTAGCAACCCTACTTCTACTAATAGCACCGTATATAGCACAGGCTTTACTGGGCTTACTTAAGGCCTAATTTAACCTTTTTTTTTAAAAAAAAATTACATAAGCTACACAGTGCTTAAGGCCACCATACCCTGGCTTCCTAAAGGCACCTTCTACTATGGCACCCTGTATGAAATGTTTTCTAAAAATTAATATTACCTTTAAAACAAGTAGGCCAAGTTTCACGGATATTATGAATTTATAGTCAATATTTTATGAAATTTGGTGAATTAACAAGACGACCCTGTGAACTTCGTATCGCTTGACATTAACAGACACAGGCAGTTTTCATGAAAAAAAAAATGTTATTTTTCCCCGTGTTGGTCCGGGCTCCTTTGCAGAATAGGCCGTCTGCTGCCTGGCAGGAAGCCAGGCAGCTCCTAAAAGGCGAGCATAGGCTTACCGTCACTACCACCGTGACATCTGACTAGGTGGTAGAGTTTCGCAGCGACTCGCCCGGATTGGTACCTTACCTATTCCTGCCGCCATAACGTCATGACGTGTTCCGGTTTGGAGGGTAAGGTAGCCGGTAAACTTGCTTTTGCTCAAGATCTAACACCCCGTCCTCAGGTTGGCAACGCACCATTATCACCTTTGGTGTCTCTAGGCGGCGTGAATTTCTTATCATCAGGAAATCAGTCTGCTTGTTTGCCTTCCAATATCATAAAAAAAGCAAAACTGGTCCATTCGTTCAAGGGTTATGCGATGGCCACGTGAAATGGGTATTAATTTTATTTTTAAAGATACATATTTGCTATTTTGGAAAACTAACATTTGACTTATAAATTCAAAAATAAATGTAAGTTTATAAACATGTAAAAAATAACAAAAAAGTTAAAAAAAAAATAAACTACAAAAAACCTATTTATAATAGCAAAAAGCCGTCTCGATCATGTCACCGTAAATCCGCATTGAAATCAATCCGTCCGTTCAAAAGTTATGACGACAGACAGACACACACATAAACACGTCCCTTTTGACACCCCTCTTTTCCCATCAGGGGTTAAAAAGAAGAAACTTCGAACATGTTCCTATCAATTAAATTTTAAAAATAACTTCTTGTTATCTTATATAACGGAAAACAGATTAAACGTTCTATAAGAGAGCTTGAAAGTGCCAACTTTTAGATGACATAAAACTAAAAGTTTTTTGAAGTCGTTACGTTGTTTGGAGGAGGGTGGAATCGGCAGCCCGGGCCACTAGAGTCACACTTGGATTTGTTTGCCACAACTAGTTAAATGTTGGTTCAAACTTTATGTCCAACGTTCAACTCTAAGTTGTAGTCCTTGTTATAGTTCGGGAAATCCATTTTAGAGAATCTGAACGCCGTAATTTTAGTTCAAATCTGAATGGGAATGTAATTGCTCGTTTTTTCTTGTGGAAACGTTTACGTGACACTTAAGGTAGTTTTTTTCATTTTATACATGATGTTTCCACGAGTACTTTTTCTAAAACAAAAGCAGCCCAAGCTACTCTCTATAACAATGGTGCAACTCTCTTCAGTATCGGTTTAGCCATTTCAGACATTGGCTTGAAAAAACAGACAAAATCGGATAAAAAAATCTGGATATAAACCCAGATATTTTCATATTATGTACAGTTTATTCTTTTTTTTATATATATAATATTGGAAGGCAAACAAGCAGATGGATTTCCTGATGGTAAGAAATTCCCGCCGCCTAGGGACACCAAAGGCGGTAATGGTACGTTGCCGACCTGAGGCCGGGAACATAGACCTCGAGCAAAAGTAAGTTTACCGGCTACCTTACCCTCCGAACCGGAACACGTCATGACGTTATGGCGGCAGGAATAGGTAAGGCGGTGGTACCAATCAGGGCGAGTCGCTGCGAAGCTCTACCACCTAGTCAGAGGTCACGGTGTTAGTAACGGTAAACCTATGCTCGCCTTTTACAAGCTACCTGGTAGGAAGGCAGATGATCTATTCTGCAAAAAAGCCCGAACAAACACGGGATAAACCACCAAAAAGCGGATATATTAACTCCTATTTTTTTGTATAAATGTATACTTAAAAGAACATAGCGCATAAGCATCCGCCTGATGGTAAGAGATAACAGTAGCCTATAGATATTATAGGTGTTATGCTGCATAGGTGTAAGACCAATTCCGTAAGTTTAACGGCTACCCTATCCTTCAGACAGGAGCATGAAATAGTCATTATGGCGACGGAATAGGTAAGACGGTGGATGCCTACATGGACAAGTTGCTGTACGGTACTCTACAACCAGTGGTCATATTTGGTTATGATAACCTTTGCTAGCCTATTACAAGGTGCCTAGCATAGTAACACGGGGAATCGCCCTTCGATTTTTATACATAAGTGAAAAAAATAAAAGGGGCCATAAAACTCAGTTTCATGTATACGAATACATGTAACTGAAAGTAAAAAAAAAATCTATTTGTAAACATACATATGCTGCATGATATAGGTCTATAAAATATAGGAAAGGATAAAATTAAGGAGGAGATATGTCTTTAAAATTACATTAAAATGTCTGAAACATTTGTTTCTTAAATTCAATGATTGAGGTATAAAGATAGTTTCTAAAGACATTTCTTGATATAGAAGACAGCGAAAAGTCTAAAAAATGTATTTTGCTGTTGATATGCATGAAAATTTTCTAAAAAAAAATTTTTTTGACATTCAGTGAGCAGTTTTTGGCAAATAATTCAATTTTCAAAAACTGTTTTCATAACTTTGTATTTACATTTTTTTTATGATAGAACACGTCAACGGCAAGCGCTAACGTTAAGGCAGCTGGAACAGATAAGGCGGTAGATCCGAGCGAGTTGCTGCGAAACTCTACCACCTAGTCAGATGTCACGGTGTTAGTGACAGTAAGGCAATTCTCGCCTTTTACCAGCTGTATATAATATATGTATTAAAAATATTATTGTATAGCTTAAAATACTGGATCATACCAAGCCTTTGGTGGATGTGGCTTATAGAATTCAGAGTTTGACTTTGGAACAGTATCGTCAACGACATTATCTAAAAACACACCAGAAAAACCAAACCTCAAAATTGCTAAATACGGGAAATATTTACCGATCAGTAATATGAATTTGACATATAGGTTAATTAGTGTCCGGCCTATAACCGTGGAATAGAACGCTATCAAAATGTTAGAGAAGGCTAACTTATATTTAGTAACGATAGAGAGCTGCCGGTAGGCTGGAGACATATCTATAGAATTATAATCTGAGAGGTATAAGATACGTGCTTCACATTTCGGCAAGCCCTCTATTGCACATTTTTCCATGAGGTCTGTTGATTTTACACCTGGAAGAGTTAAAAAATATTAATATCACATTGATGAAACAATTTACAGGATATGCAGGCTAACTAACCTACTGTCTATTGAACAATATGATGACGAATTTCTCATTCCTAGTCTTAATAATAAAAAAATAAAAGCTTCATAAAAAATAAATTCTGAAGTTAAACTCTGAATAAAATAAAAATTTAACCTTGTTCCACATTGCTGTGGTTCTTAACGAAATATCATCTCAAACCAGGTAGCCTGGTAGGAAGGTAGATGGTTTATTCTGCAAAGGATCCAGGACCAACACGAGGGAGATACCTGATTTGTGATTGTTACTACGGAATCATTTCAGGAAGAGTTAAAATTTCCCAAAACAAGCCAACCGATTTCGCTTTTACAGCATCTCCAGGTATCTGCTGCTTCTAAATCTGAATTTTAAGTAATATCGGTTGATTTTTTTATGTGATTTGAGAAAAAAACAGTAGTAATGGAAACTGAAAATTTCTTCTTACATTCATTATCTAAAAGAGGGTTTCATAAACCGCCTAGAATGGAGAGAGTGCAATTTGTTGAATTTTAATACTCTCCTAGAGGAAAAATTTCAACTATCTAGATAAAAATGTTAAAAATTAATCCTAATACTTTTTATTAATTATAAAAAATTTAATACGCGTGGTTTTTTTAAAACCTACTTATTCGCTGTATCAATAGCAATCAATAGCATAGTCAAAACAAAAATATGAAATCCTTATAATAAAAAATCCAGTGATGATTCAGGTCTATTGATTTGAATCCTCAGTATCATGACCTACTAACAAGGCCACTAGTACAATACTGTATAGAACGCAACGAACGAATAGCAGCAAACGTCTTCTTTCTTTCTTTCCTTGGGTTTTAGCCTTCACGTTAGTATTTAGCCATTAGTCAAGTAGAAATTTTGCATCGATTTTTATATCAATTTCAATTAATTATAATTAGTCACCAACTCATCAGTCATAAGTCGTCAGGAAGTCATGTCAGGCTCTTGGGTAAAGCGGTGGCTCATTACACAAGCTGTTTAATGAGATTTGGCGGCAAAGAGGAAATACACGATACGCTAATTTCTTAACGATTATTTCATTTGTGCTATTTAACTGAACAAAATTGTACAAAATGCCACCAAAATTGACTAATTTCACTCAATATTAAAACGAAATTCAATAATTATGAAAAAAAATCGACCATCTTTTCTCTCGATGGCGCCAAAACTCCAAATATGATATCTAAAATTATTTTAAGATGGAATTCTTTCTTTGAGATTTTTTAAATGGTTTTCAACAGTGTTTGTTGGTGTAAAAAGTTTTTATGTAAAAAGCGTGCTCCAAGGAAGTCCGTTTTCAAAAGTAATAATTAGTATACTCGAAACAAAGCTGAAAACAATTTACAAAATCCAAAGTAAAGCAATAAACCGACCAAGAATTTCGTTGAGGTCTCAAAGCTCACTCGAAGGGAATTTCTTAAACAACATTGTTTGTAAATTAAAACAATCTCGCGATTGCACATTTTATAATTTATTTGATGCAACCAAAAACTTTTATTTTGATTAACATAGACATGCCTAATTATTGTTTTTAGGTCTATCTTTATAACGTGCAAAAGGTACTTGGAAAAATGAGACACCATACGATTTGAAAAAAACTCAAAGAAAGAATTCTATGTTAAATAATTTCGTACAGGTATGATATTTTTGTTTCTTTTGCTTGCTATCCAGGACTTACAACTAACTTCTGAGCCGATTGTAAAAAAAAATTATGTTCAAAATACATTGTCTCAAATATGAATATTAACATTCTATTATGTTGACATTTGATGTGGTTCCTCTAGTAAAGTGTACCAATTAAATATATTGCACACTCTTTATTCTTAGCAGCTTATAAAACCCTTATTTAAATCATGAATGTAAGAAGAAATTTGCACAGTTTCCATTATTACTGGTTTTTTTAAATTATAAAATAAGCTAACTGATACTATTTATAAATCAGATGTAGAAGCAACAGGTGTCTGAAGATGTTGTAAAATCGAAACAAAAAGTTTTGAATTAATATAAATAAAGTGAATAGGTTTTACAAGAAATAAAAACTATACGTAATTAAATTTTTATAATAAAAAAAGGATTAAAATTAATGTGCTTTAATTACATTTACATTGTATTTAATATAATTGAGTGACTTCAACTCCGATATTATCAGTATAATATTCGATTTGTTTTAGGTTTAGATAAAGTGGTGTGATTTGTAAGTATTTAAGCTTGTTGTTTTTGCGCAATCAGATTTCAAAAAAGGAATGAAATAAATGTAAAATGTAAAGTACAAAAAAATGTTTACTGCTCTACATTCTAGAACCAATGCCATAAAGTTTTTTGAAAGAATATTAGCGAAAAAGCTGTGACTTACAAACTGTTTACTAGTACGTAGAGAGACGTTAGGCTATATTATGCTATAGTTATGTATTCATGCCTAAATTATAATAATAATCAATCTATACTATTATTTCTTATATGTGAGAGGTCAGCAAACAAACACACATGTTTTTTGATGATAAGAGGTTTCTGTGTCCTATAGACACCATATATGTTATGCTGCGTTGCTGGCTTTTAGCGGGATTTTTAGACCAAGTGTGCTAGTTACCATATTTTAGACCGGAACATTGCAGAGTCATTATGGTGGCAGGATTAGGTAAGTCAGTAGATCCCTATCCAAGCAAGTTGCTGTACAGCACTCTACCTCGAGTGGTCTTATTGGTGAACATTTTTTATATGCCTCAATTGAGCTGCTTGACAAGGATGTAGATGTTCTATTTTACTCCGTGTATCCGAACCAACACAGGTAAATTATTCGAAAGTGTGTTTAATTGCTGGCGTTAAAGGATGTCACGGTATCATTTTTATAAAGAGATAAAAAGCTGAAGGTTGAACTACTTTTTATGAAGGTATCTGAAAGGGTAAGGGTTAGGGTATATCATCTAAAGAACTATGTTAAAGATCATCATTAGAATTTTTAATGCTTGCAATATAAGACTAAATTAACCGCATACATCGTGTCTATTTTAATTTGTATTAAGGTCTTTGGAGAATTTTCTCGGAGGGTACTGAGCGATAGGGTGGGATGAGGATTGCGGCTTTGGGTAAGTTTGGAGGTAAAGTTAAGCCGATTAAGTGTCATTTCCGCCGCGGAACTAGCACTGTTCATTAAATATTTCGAGCGACGTAATTGCCGAGGTCACCGAGTTAGGTTTCCGACTTAAAATTCACTGCAAGGGCTTAAAATAGTTTTTATTTTAGAAAATAACTTGAGAGAATGAACAATTTTTAATCAGTATTGTTTTATTCGACAACAGCGAAGTAAATAAAACCTTTTCATGTACTGCTATACAGTGTTGCTGGCTTTTTTTTAAAACAATATTTAGCCAATAGTGTAGTCGGTAGCGCAGTCAGTCTGAGCACCAATTATAAAGGTTTATGTACAAGTATTGAGCGACGCACCTGTAACATCTATGGCGTATAAAGTCTTTACCACGGTTATTTCTTGCCATTGAGATACCTGCATGCTTATGCGCTAACCTCTAACATAAAAAGACGAAAAAGAAATGTTACAAAAATTAAATGTAGCCAATCTCTTTGGTATTCAGAGTCATAATATGGTCCCAAGTCTTAATATAAGTTGATCGCCTTGTTGCTCGGGAAGTGAGGATATTACGTCACCAAGAAATAACTAGGCTTTGGTTTGATTTCCGACAGGGAAAAGTATTTGTGAAATGAAAATAGACATCTGTAATTCTGGATCTGGATTTATAAAATGTATTTCACTACCTATTATAGTATTTCTATACATGCAAATCTTTGATTCACGCCCATAACCATAATATAACATTATCAATTCATTAAATTTCGAGGATTAGACATTTCATATTAAAATTGAGATTTAAAGCCGTAAATTACTAAAAAAAACAATTCAAGAAAAACAAAAAAACTTGTTTAATCTTTCGACTTAATCTAAAACCAAAGGATCTATAAAGTTTTTCAATATAAAAAAGATTATTTAAATATTTCACTTATTAAGATACAAACTAGAATTGTGACCCACTAGCTACTTTTAATCGATTCCAAAAAAGGGAGGAGCTTATCTATTTGACTGTGTGGTGTTTATATGTTTGTTACGCAATTGCTAGGTTAATTATAAATTTATTTTAATAAACCTTTTAAAAGGTCCCGTTTTGAGGTGCAGAAGTCTTTCAGATGTGTTCCTCTTTTATCAAACATACTCAAATTTAAAAATACTTTTCAGATCTGGACCAAATTAATATAATGTTCTTAAACTATATTTAATATTATATAGTTTTCTTTATACCCCAATGGCGGAGTAATGAAATTAGAGTAGCTTTTTATGCAGTTCGACTGCGTTTAAATAAGGATCAATAAACTCATAAAATGTTTTGATAAATCTGAAATAAATACGTACTTCTTAACCCTTGGTAACACCGCTAATGAAGCTGAAAATAACTTCGATCATGTCAGTTTTCAACCGGAAAATGTATATCAAAATCGGTCAATAGGCTTTAAAGTTATAACGCCAGAAACAGACAGACACACACACAAAGACAATTCAAGCTTACAACACAGTTTTTCTTCCCGTCATGGTTAAAACTACTTAAAGACCTAATTACAGTTAGAGAGAGAACTAATCGGGTTTTGTTGGTAAGATTTTTTTGTTATTTTTTGAAAAGTACAGTATTTTCTTGGATCTAAAGTAGCTTTATCTCATGTCTTAGGTAGTTGTACACAATTGTGATTTATTAAATAAATAACTAAGAAGCATTTTTACTCAGAATATGACGTAGCAATTCCTTAGAAAATAATGTGAATCAGCACATTTTTGACACACTAGCAACTATTGTCTTACAATCTTATATGCAGCAATTATTGGAAAGAAAGGTTAATTAACGATCGCTCGTAAGACGTAACGTTTTTATTGTTTTAGATAGCTTAATTATTGCAGGATCATAAGGGACTAATATCTGTTATTGACTTCAAAGTTTCATTAACAATTTTCATAGTTTATTTGGAAAATTCTGAATGACTTTACATATAAAGGAGTTAAATATAAAAAAAGGATTTTCACGCTTATATCCCCAAAGAGAAAGGCAGAGGCTCAACCGGGTCACCCACGACTAGCCGAAGACACTAAGTTCCACAATGTGATAGGTGGCAAGCCTATCGCCAACCAAGCACACATCCAACACCGAACAACCTTTTTTTTAATTTCAAAATTGGAAAAACCACATTTTTTTTTCGTCGTCCGACCCGGGAATCGAACCAGGGACCTCATAAAGTCAACTCAGAGACCAAAGTGGTGACAAATAGTGTTGTTGTAAAATTTACATCTATTTAAAAATTATAAACAATTCCTAGTTTAATTACTTTTAAATAACAAAAAGACTGATTTTTGTTATATTTATTTAGCTACTTTTTTACACTAAATACTTTTAAAACTGTCCTTTTATAATATCTTTAGTGGCGCCAAGTACACAACAAATATAACAATGCCACAGTGTGTGTGTGTGGGTGTGTGTGTGTGTGTGTGTTTGCTTGTTATTTATACAATTATAGGCCTAACATTTTAAGACAGGCATTTACAACATTACAGTGTCTATAGTTTTATGTTACCATCAGTATAATGGTAAACTTGTTTCAATTTCTTATCTAATCTATCATAATAAAAGTACTACGTACAGAAGACGCGCTGATCTAAAAAGAGCAAGCAAACATGAATATTATGATATGTAGCAAAGATTGATTTCAGAAATCAAGCATGTCTATCAAAATTGAAACTTAAAACGTTGAATGGAGGCTCAGAATGTAGTTAAAATAGTTATCACAAACTTAGGTATTTGACGTTTATTTCTCCCATCACCACATAACCTATTTCTGTCAAAATAACTGCAGTATTTACCACTTCTGGGTTGCGGCCTGGCATGGTAGTCGATAACTTCATAACCTCACGACGAAAGTTAAGCATGTTAATCCAGAGGTTGGAAACGCACAATTATCACCTTTGGTGTCTATTGGCAATGCATTGTTTTTTAACAATAGAAAATAAATCTAACGGGTTGCCTTCCAAGCTTTATTGATTCCACATTTCTGCAGACCCTTCAAAGAACGAACCCGAATAACCTTGCAATATTATCCTTGAGTTTTTCTGTAATAAATGAAATTAAGTGTTTATGATCAAATTAGTCTAGACGCGAGTACGTGCTGAAACTAACGTATTTTCTCAATAAACCAACAACTTGAGCCAAATAAGAGCTCTATAATTTTACCAATAAAGTAGAGAAGCATTGAGAATTTTACTTTTCCTAATGTGATTGTTTTCAATACTTTTACAGAAAGTCAGTGATCTTAAAATCGTGTAGATTATTATTATTAATCATCATCATGATTACTACCTTTTTAGCTTTACAAAATAAATCAGAGTAACATGAGAATTTGATTTTTCCACAAGCGACTGTTTTCAATAGTTTCATGCAAATACGTAGATTTTAAATTAATACGCAATATTTATTATTTCACAGATAAATTAAAGCAGTGTGAGAATTTAAGTTTCTTCAAATGTGATTATTTCTAATTATTTTGCAACAATGCAGTGATTTTAAAATCACGTGCAATGTACATAAATAGCAATAATAATCATTTTCACCACGAGCTTTAAAATGACAAAAACAAGTTTGAGCAATATTAAAAATTCACTTTTTCTAGTGTTAATGTTTTCAGTACTTTCACAAAACTTAATGTTTTATTATTATTCATTATCGCGAGTATTGGGATTTGCATTATGTAAGTACATTTTTATTATTCATTTTCACGAGTATTGGGATTTCCAGAATGTAATTTCACAAATAAATCAATGTAATAAGAAAATTTTGCTTTTTCCTAATAATAGTTTTAAAACTCTTTTTCTTTGATAACCATGATTATTAATAATTACATAAGTCAATGTAAAATAATTGGGTTACTGGGACGTTGAACCTAAAACATCGATGGATAATTACTTCACTTATTTCAATTTGATTTTCGGTAAATGAAAAATAAAAACCTCGAAAAAAAAAGCAACTTGAAATGAAAGCTATAATTCATGAATGTCGGTTAAGGAGCATGTACAGTTCTTGCCGCAAGAGGAACGAGTAGACAACGGCTAATAGCCTGAAAAACAAACCGTTCAGCGCTGTAACAATAGTTTATATTTGAAGATGCTTTCGTAAATACTCATATATTTGAGGTACGCTTTATTCAGGTTATGGAATAAAAAGTAATTAAATCTTAAACAATGTCATTTTTTAGTTTTTAACCGATGAAAAAAAGGAGGAGGTTACTGATTCGACTATATGACTTTTTATGTTTCGGTCAAATGATCTTTATAATTCGTGTTAATTAGTGTGTGTGTGTGTGTGTGTGTGT
>NJDD01000626.1:497089-514259 GCA_002245505.1 Calephelis nemesis
GCAGACATCTAAATATTCATCACACAAGTTTCTGCCCACATCCGAAATCGAACCCAAGCCTCGCGGTTGGTCATGTGCGGTTGGTGTATGCTCGATCAACGAGGCAGAATAAAGTTAAAATTTTAGCTCAGGCAGGATTTGTACCCGTATTTTTTGTCGCTTATTGATAATGCACTTATATTTTTTACCTCTTTCAATAAATTTATCCCAAACTGAAATTAGAATATGCTACTTATGTGTTTTTGAAATGATTATAAGCCAGGTGTCGATAAAGACTCTAAAGTAATAACTTTGATCTTTTATACATTACTAATATTGTTTTCATTTTCATTTACATGGTTTTTAAACACAAATCTATATTTAAGTTAAAATCTACAATCATATTAGTCTAGGCAGCTGTAACACTTATTCACTACTTGTAAGGTCCAAAAAGATCAAGCTAGATGATAAAAAAGGGATATTTTTCTACTATTGATCAAATCAGTAAAATTCTATTTTACTGTAGTAATATGACTAGTAATTAATAAATATCCCGGAAATTATGTTCTGATGCTTGTACTCTGTGATATTAAAATAATTGTTATCAATTCAGCCTAATACAAATGTAGTTTCATCGAGGTCCCAATATTAACACGTTCAAGGATAATGTCAAAGATCTTTATCAATGTAAAACATAACATGTATTTTCTAAATTTCACGTATATATTATGAATATTCTGTTAAATAAAATCTACCCCGCATGCATTGTTATTCAGTTGACGAAGTCTGAGGCGCACACCCCTTAGCTTATCGTCTGCTCTCAGCCGTAGCAAATTAAATAAATATACATCTAATGAGAGGAAATACAACGAACGACTAAGCTGAATGATTGCCTCATAGCTTATTTTACGAACATTCTTTCGTTAAACAAACCAAGAGTCCTTTTCCGGTACTTTTTACTATTCAGAGCCGTACAAAGACAAAATGCTTTTAATTTTATTTCTATTACATCGCTCTTGAGTATTATAGATGTTAATGTATTCTCTCTGGACATTTTAAATCTATATTCTGCATTATAAAGTTCCGGATTAACTGTCTACTGAAGTTGTTTTCTTTATTATTTTATAAGTTCTTAAAATTTTTAATTAGTTATTGATTTTTAATGATCGTATACTTAGTTTTATAACACAATTATTTTTTATTAAATCACGTAACACACTTTTTTTAAGATAAAATCTTGTTTCACAATACACTTTATTTAACACTTTATGTTATATTTTAGCCAACCGGTTTCACTTTTCATGGTACCATCAGGGCTTTGTAACCATGTAACCTTTTTTTCTCTTTGTCTTTTTTTATGACATTGGAAGGCAAATAAGCAGACGGATTTCCTGATCGTAAGAAATTCACTCTACCTAGTGACACCAAAGGTGGTAATGGTTGCCAATCTGAGGCCGGAATGTTGAGCCACTAGCAAAATTAAGTTTACCGGCTATCTAACCATCCGAACCGGAACACGTCAACGGCAAGCATTGACGTTATGGTGGCAGGAATGGGTAAGGCGGTGGTACCAATCCGGGCTAGTCGCTGCGAAACTGTACCACTTTCTGCTTAACATATTATATATTATATAGTAGTTATTACCATTTTCAACGTAAACAGATTAACAGAGTACCATATTCGGAATACTCGTCCAATACTGTCTTAAAGATACACATAGTAAATAATGTCCGTTCTTTCACTTGCAGTGTGACTGTGTCTTTGAAACCAAATTCGATTTTGGTAGTCATTTACCAGCTTAAGTCAGAAACCATAAGGTGTCACTATCACCGCGCACGATAATGAGGACTATAAGTTAAAATATTGAAGTTCTTCAAAATTATTTTAGAACCATATCACTCAAACACTATTATAAAGAAATTGAATTAGTATCAAAGTTGACCCAAACCCAGATATAGTAATTACATTTCTTTGTAGGGAGTTATAAGCTTTTAAACATTTGGGATTTATTTTATATCAAATTCTGGTCATGTATATTAAAGATCTTTTCATTAAGAAATAGTTACATTAAATGTTTTTTTTTAAAAAAATATAACCTTCAAGCCCGCATCCCCGAAGGAGTAGGTGGGCAGACGCAAAACCAGGGTAGCGGCGACTAGCCGAAGACACTCAGTCCCACTATACGATGAGTAGCAAGCTTATCGCCAACCGTGCACATATTATGCAATTCAAGCAGCAATATTTTTGTTAGAAAATTGAAAATGCTGTGGATATTATTAATTACTAATTATATAACTCAAATCCTATATAAATGATAGAAAAAACTTTATACAAATTGTTAATGTGCCTTAAATTCAAAAATAGTTTAATATCAAATGCTATTTTAATAAGAATCTTTATCCTTTAACATTTGTCTTTGTACGATTTATTTTAAGTGAACTTGTTCTTTGAGGCGTTCGGACAGACGAGCCTTTGAATGGTCTGTTACTGACACATTTTGATAGTGGTATCGATTTGAACTATGTGGAATTTATTTTACCTCTCTATAGCTTTTGTGAGCTCCATCATATTGCATCCTTAAGTTTATTTTAATATTGTTACATAATTATGAAATTTAAAATTTCAATAATATTAAATGTAATCTGTTAGCCAATATGTTAGAACGATTGAATATTGATCGCTACCAGGGTGTAACATTTCCAAACATACCCTAGTTGACTGGATAAGAAGGCTGACTTGGCGATAAGGCCGCCTTTGTGTATAATATAGTTTTAGTTTTATTTGATGTATTTGTAATTTCTCTGTAATCGATACACAATAAAGAGTTTATTGTATTGTATTGAAAGACCAATATTTGTTTCGGTCGATGTCAAGTTCGATGTCAAGATTTCATTAATACAAACTCCACAACGTTCATTTAAATATATATGAAATTTGCAATCCGAGAAACGTTAAAAAATGCTTTAGACATACCTATCTAAATAATAATAAAAAAATATTCTAAAGAAATGAAAGTTATTTCACAGGAAAATATATAAGCAACTATACTATACAGGAGCCAAAATGTAACAATAAAATAAATAACATTTGCTAAATTACAGAAATTTATCTAACCCTAAAGTAAGCAAAAACCCTTTTATAAACTCCACCGACCAAGCTGCGTGGCTCGGGTTCGATCCCAGACGGGGTACGCATTTGTATAGTTGACATGTAGATGTCTGCATTTATAGGCTATAAATGTGCCAATTTCATACTCACTCTCATATTTTTGTAAAAAAGGGGTCCATTGTTTCTGCTTTACACACTAATGGGTAATAGACAGGATTTTAGCCGAAGGCGGTTATGAATTTGAAGTAAGCTAAGGTTCGTGAGTTTTGTTACTCGATACTAGAATAACAGAATTATGTTGGTGCAATAGTTTAGTGTAGTCCTTATCAAGAATTTTCATTCTCTATTGATTTATGTATTGTACGATTTGTTCGAGGAACTTGATTTTTGAAGCGTTCAGATAGAGCCTTTGAGTGGTATGCTCATAGCGTATTTTGATAGTGCTATTGATTTGAACTACATTCAACAAATTTTTACTTTACCTCTTTCTATCTTTTGCAAATAACTTCTGATTGAATACTTGGAACAATTGTGATGCTCTATAATAATTGCTATATTATGTAAGTATTATTTCCTATTCAAAATGTAAGGTTACTTAGGTTTAATTTTTAAAGCAACTTTAAACTTAATTTTGTTCGAGACATAACATCCCTCGGTCAGGTTGGCAACGCACCATGATCACCTTTGGTGTCTGTAGGTGGCCATTCTTACTACTAGGAAATCAGTCGTCTTATTTGCTCACCAATATCATAAAAAAATATTTAAAAAAACTAGCCGACCCGGCCAACTATTTAGCGCTTGACGTAAAACAAAATTAAAATACTGCTTTTCCTGTTTTCAATTATTTTTTTTATAATATAATCCGTCTTTTTACGATAACTAACACAACAAAAGAATAATTAACAAAATTAGTGCCATTATACCATATCTTATTATCAATCATATATTATTACCAAGGGAATTAGGTATTCTTTTATCTATACCTATAAACAAATTTCTAATTTTGAAACTTTTTGAATACAGCTAGTATTTTTAAGAATTATTTTCATCTGGTAATAGAGCGAACAAGCGTGCATTTCTCACGTTATCAGAGATAACCATAGATGTTATAGATCCGTCTCAGTTCTATGGCTAGGTTATTTGGCAAATTATGCAAATTTACTGGCCAGCTTATCGGCTTGGAAAAAGGCACTTTCAGTATAATGACAGGCATAAGTATTGTGGTGAATTCTAACCATGGCAAGTTTTTGAACAACACTCTATCACCAGTGGTACTAATCTTAAATCTATGCTCGCCAATTATGAGATGCTAGCAAAGGAGGCAGATGGTCAATTTTAGACAAAGGACCTGGTCCAAAACAGGTTAAATGGGCAGCAGAAATAAACGTTAAATTTATAAATCTCCACTTATATTTAGTGCTAAAGACCTTAATTTTCGTCTGCTTGTTTGTGTTCCCCATGTTGGTCTGGGCTCCTTTGCAGAATAGAACATCTGCCTTCCTGCCAGGCAGCTCGCAAAAGGCGAGCGTAGGCCTAGGTGACTTTTGACTAGGTGGTAGAGTTTCGCAGCGACTCACTCGGATTGGTACCACCGCCTTACCTATTCCTGCCGCCATAACGTCATGACATGTTCCGGTTTGGAGTGTAAGGTAGCCGGTAAAGTTACTTTTGCTCTAGGCCTAACATCCTAGCCTCAGTTTGGTAACCATTACCACCTTTGGTGTTTTTAGGCGGCGTTAATTTCTTACCATCAGGAAATCCATCTTCTTGTTTGCCTTCCTTCATAAAAAAAATCTTATGACAGTTTTAAGCTTTACCGTATCCATAAATGTACGAACAATTTAGGATCAAATACTTGTCATAGGGAACATGCTTTGCATTGATCGGATATGTTCGGATTATTTCGTATGAACAAGTCTTTTGAGGCGCTCGGGCGTGGGTGCCTTTGAGCGATCTGGTAAGTACTAGAGCATTTTGATAGTACTATCAATTTGAACTTTAGAAATAGATTTTTGCTTCTCTCCTCTTTAACCTTTGTGAATACGAAAAATTGAAGAATAATTGTCACACTTTTTGTTGGAATTGCATTTAAAGTTTCAGTATCTTTAAAAAGTAGCTATATGTGAAAAAAAGGTATCTTCACTCCCATGTCCCCGAATAGGAAGGTAAAGGCACAACCAGGGCCATGACTAGCCGAAGACACTAGGTCCCACAATGAGCTAGGTGGCAAGCCTATCGCCAATCGGCCACAGAAAAAGCTAGATCTAGATCTAGCTTTTAGAAGAAGCTAGATCTAATATTACTATTAGGGGCCATCCATAAATTACGTCACACGCTACTGGGGGGGAGGGTCTCATCTTAATGTGACATTATGTGACAAGGGGCAGGGGGGGATCGAAAGCCTTGTGACGTCACATTATAAAATACTAAAATAAATTATAAAATACTAAAATTTATATGTGAACAAAAAACTTTGAACAGAATATAATTCTTAATCTGTATTTATTAATAATTTCGCACTCTCGCTATAAGATTATCTCTTCCGTAACAACATTTAATTCCTAGAGCCATGTTGTAATGCAAGTGAGACACTAAAATTTACGATCTTTGAATGGTAAGGGTTTAGAGATGATTGAGTGTTGTATTTTCAATTAACATTAATTAGGTAGATGCTTATTGTTTCCTTACTAGTCGTTTATTCTATTTGTTATCAGAAATATTTGACTTTATGTTGATTTTATTAACGATTATTTAATAAAACTAAGTAAAAAAATGAAAATAACTATTTTCTTTTGATTATTTTTAGATACATGCATAAGTTTGAAAAATGTGTGACGTCACTTTAGGGGGGACGGGGTTCTAAAAACGTTACAACCTGTGACAAGGAGGGGGGAGGGGTCAAAAAGTTCTAAAATTCGCGTGACGTAATTCATTGATGACCCCTTACCTATCCCGAGCAACTTTTTTTTTATTAGAAAATTGGAAAAAAATAATTTTATTTTTGTTATCCAACCTGGGGTTACCCAACAACTGAACCGCTAGACCACAGAGGCGATATGAGAATTAACTACTTTTTCTAATCGCCTATGTGGTTGAGCTGCCAGGTGTTAGACTTGACTTCATGAGGTTTTAAATTATAAGACATTAGTTTTAAGTTACCCTCTATGTGTGTGCCAGTTTTAATGAAAAGCGGTTTAGCATATTTTGCATGAAGGAGTAACAAACAAACAAACATATAAACTTTCGCATTTATAACATTAATAAGATAGAATAAGATCAGTGCGAATACCAATTATAGACCTTCTGCAGTGCAAAAATGATGTTTAATTTTGTCTTTATTTTGAGATTTTTACACTTAGTGAAGATGAAAAATTAATATACCTACTCTTATTCACACAAAACCTAATACGTATTTTATTTCAACAGTAATTTATATACTGTTCTGGCTGAGACCTCCTCGGGCGCATCCAATATTTTACATACCTCTTTTACCAACTCTTTATTGTTTCTGTTATGAAATTGGCCAACCCGGTGAACTTCATACCGCTTGATAGCTACTGAAAGCTTGTGTGAAAATAATTATTATTTTTTTCTTTTTTCCCTGCAATTTTCCCAGTCTTTCTCTTCGTAAGGAGCTTATCCTGATAGCAACTAACACAACAAAAAATAATTAACAAAATTGTTCTATTTGTTCAAGCCTGATGCGATTAACCAAGGCAAATAGGGATTATATTTTTTAAATATGGATGATAAAAATTATTCAATTTTGGGTGGGTTTCTCCGTGTTGGTCTGGGCTCCTTTGCAGAATAGTCCATCTGCCTTCCTGCCAGGCAGCACCACCTTTGGTGTCTCTAGGCGGCGTGATTTTTTTAACATCAGGAAAACCGTCTGCTTGTTTGCCTTCCAGTATCATAAATTAAAGTGAAACCTTCTTTAGCGGCGTTGCCCACTTTTTGGAATGGGTAAAAACTTCTAAACTCGCGTCAGGACACGTGACCTGATTTGTAAGACAAAAATTCGTAAGACGGCGCAGGGCGCTTGGGTGAATGTTCGTGTTGTCATGTTTGTGTACGATAGTTCAAAAATGAATATTGTATTCTACCACATAAATGATAGTACTTTCATATTCATAATTAAAACAATTCGTACAAAATCATTCCCATACCATTCCAAAATATCAAATATGCATAACATTAATGCTTAAGTTTTCACTTTTGCCGGCACTCCCGGAGTGCAACCCGCTTTTTTACACAAATGCGCAAAGTATTTTTAATTTAGAAATAGTTTGGTATCAAATTCGTATCATTTATGGGAATTCTTCAGTATTG
The DNA here is from genome assembly GCA_002245505.1 of Calephelis nemesis. Lineage (NCBI taxonomy): Eukaryota > Metazoa > Arthropoda > Insecta > Lepidoptera > Riodinidae > Calephelis > Calephelis nemesis. The sequence continues at coordinate 504,506 of NJDD01000626.1, forward strand.
AATCAGACCCCACAAAACCCCATGTACGGATTGTTTCGTGTGAACACGCTCTTTGAGGTCGCGCTCGGGCGGACAATCCTTTGAGCGGTCTGCTCCTGGCGCATTTTGATAGTGCTATCGATTTGTATTCTTTTGAATGGATTTTTACTTTACCTTTGGTATCCTTTGCGAGTTACATCTTATTTGATAGCGACCCTTTACATAGGGACATTAGCTTCTTTTTTGGTAAAATTTTAAAATAAAAATTTAATAAAATTTTTGTTCCTGAATACAAAGATAGTTAAGCGCAGTAGAACTGCAAATTCGTTGGGGTTTTTGAAATGGTCCCACATTAGATTTAGCAACTGGTCGGACATTTCTAAAAAATAACGATCAAAATCGGTTGGTTATTAGCCAAGTAATCACGTAATAGGTATACAAAAATATTGGAATATTAAATAAGCATATATTTATTACAAAATAAACATTGAGTCGAATTGAGAACCTCCTTCTTTATGGATTTGGTTAAAAAGTGACTTGCGAACCTGTAACTTGTACCGAAACCAGGTTTTGTTAATTAAAGTAGAAATAGCAAAAGAAAAGCAATAACTTTTTTTGACTTTACACTAATCAAACGGAATAGTAAAACATTGCCACTTGCAACCCAGGGAGGGTTAAGTATTTAAATCTAAGTTAGCGTCTAACTAGGGTTTGATCACCTTATATTTGACATTTTAACTCAATATTAAAATATTAATTGATCGCCTCTGTGGTCTAGCGGTCCGGGTGTTGGACTTGACTGCATGAGGTCCCGGGTTCGAATCCCGGGTCGGGCACAAAAAGAAAATTGGGTTTTTCCAAACTTCTAATAAAAAAAATGTTGCTCGGGATTGGAAAAGTGCTCGGTTGGCGATAGGCTTGCCACCTATCACATTGTGGGACTCAGTGTCTTCGGCTAGTCGTGGGTGCCCTGGTTGTGCCTTTGCCTACCTCTTCGGGGATATGGGCGTGAAGATACTTTTTTTTATTAAATGTAAAATGTGGCCCTTAAATATGTAAAAATAAAATGTTTAGTAACCAGTTTGATTCGGTTATAATTAAAAGCAAGTTTTGTTTATAGTATGTACGCCAATGTGATAATTTAAAGTAAAAAGTAAAGTGAAGTATATTCACGTCCATATCCCAGAAGAGGTAGGCAGAAACACAACCCGAACACCTACAAGTCACGACTAGCCGAAGATACTTAGTCCCACATTGTGATATATGGCAATCCTATCGCAAACCAGGTATATATCGAATAAATAGCGGACAGCGTTAGGAAATTGAAAATATAGTGTTACAGATGTGACCACTTTCCATCAGGTGACCCACTTGGTCACCTGATGGAAAGAAATTTAAATGGTGGCTCGTGTGTCTCCTCTTGTATAAAAAAATGTATAAAGGTATTTTTTTCAGTTTAAATGTAATCTTTTTTTAATATTAATAATGTAGAATGCTAATGGTGAATGTTATTTTTTTGTGTTTTTTTAAAGTGAGACGACAGTAAACAAGCACACGGCTCTCCCGATGAGGATATAGGCACCATAGACGTTATAGGTGCGTCGCTTTGGACTTAGTGTTTTTGACTAGTCATGGGTAGCCTGATCGTGTCTCTGCCAAACTTTTCGAGAACATAGGCGTTAAGATAATTTGTTCCTATAACACGCAACTGCAGTAAGTTGGAGTTCATGACTATTGACGGATAAATAATCTTAAAATTGTATAAAACGGAAAGAATTTGATCATCGTATCAGGTTACACTTATTCACAACGAAATTTAAAAGTTTAAATGAATGCTTTGCTTTTTATTTCACATACATACATACATATCTTCACGCCAAGTCCCTTACGGGGTAGGCAGAGAGTATCGAGTGCCAGACCTCACGATCCTGACAAACCGGTCTAGCTTCCTTCACATTCATAACCCTTTTCATACAAACACGCCGGTTTCGGAGTAGACATACAATGCGAATGTGGATGGATGTAGGTACCCGGGGAGACCAAGGCTGACATTTCACGATCAGATCAATCGGATAGTATCCGAGGGTGGTGTCAAGAGTCTCCAAAACCGGCGTGTTTTTATTTCACAGTTAAATATATTGTGGACAAAAAGAAACAAACTCGTTAGTTCTGATAAACAGATATTTTCCCCGTGTTAGTCCGGACTCCTTTGCAGAATAGACCATCTGCCTTCCTGCCTTGTGCCAGGCAGCTCGTAAAAGGCGAGCATAGGCTTACCGTCACTAACAACGTGACATCTGACTAGGTGGTAGAGTTTCGCATCGACTCACCCGGATTGGTACCACCGCCTTACATATTCCTGCCGCCATAACGTCATGACGTGTTCCGGTTTGTAGAGAAAGGTAGCCGGTAAACTTACTTTTGCTCGAGGCCTAACATTCCGGCCTCTGGTTGGTAACGCACCATTACCACCTTTGGTGTCTCTAGGCTGCAAGAATTTTTTACCATCAGGAAATGCGTTTGCTTGTTTGCCTTCCAGTATCATAAAAAAAGAAACAAACTTTGTTTGCAACCTTATACAGAATGTTTTATTTCAAACAAAATAAGAGCCCGACTTTAAAAAATATTTTTACATTGGTTTTAAATTACTTTTGATTACTCTATGAATATATATGAATGCTTAATGAGATGCACTTATAGAAAGTGATTTTATAGAAATATTTAATATAAAATTATTTGCTGTTGAGAAAGTCTACGTCATGGCAAAATTGTCTTCTTACCACAAAAATGCTTAGGCGCTTGTTGTTATAACATATATTCAGCAAATTGAAAATCCAATTTTAGACAATGATTAGGAAATCACGTATTTATCAAATGTTCAATTTTTTTGTGGCAAGACAGTAGCAGTCCTTAAAAGAGTTTAAAATTTCTGCAAAAATGTTTAAATTCTTTTTCCTATTTGATACACAACAGGTTACATTTTGATAACTAATAGCCTGCTGAGTATTTTTCGAAGAATGAAAGCAAAAAACTCCCTTTTGAATTCTAGTTTATTGTAAAATAAAGCGAACTAGCACGTGGCACCCCTGATATTAAGAGTTAACTGAAGCCTTTAGACACCACAGATATTATCGGTGCGTCGCTGTCCTGTAACCGGGGTGGTAACCCAATTGTTCAAGTCTACCGGCTACCCTACCTTCTGAACCGAAACATGACAGTCATTACAGCGGCAGAAATAGGTACAGCGTTAGATCCTTACCCGGGAAGTTCCGGCACAGCACTTTACCATCAGTTGTCTTAATGGTAATGACCCGTTCCACCTATGTTTGCCTCTTACAAGCTGCCAGACAGGACGGCTGATTCTACACAGAAAACCATAGCCTTAGGACATAAACGTTGAGCCTTAGATCTTGGCTACAGAATAGTGCACCTATCACATCTGTGGTGTTTATAGGACTTGAATGTCTGTTATCATCAGGAAAGCCGTGTGCTTGATAGCTGTCTCATGTTATTAGAATACAAAGATATTACGATGATAAAGTCGAGCGCAATCGTCTAGTTAGACAAAAAAACACATAAATGTTATTCCTGCCGCCATAACGTCATGACGTGTTCCGGTTCGGAGTGTAAGGTAGCCGGTAAACTTACTTTTGCTCGAGGTCTAACATCCTGACCTCAGGTTGGCAACGCACCATTACCATCATTGGTGTCTCTAGGCGGCGTGAATTTCTTACCATCAGGGAATCCGCTTGCTTGTTTGCCTTCCTATAACATAAAAAAAAATGTTAATAGCGTTCAGAAGACCCCTTCAAATATTGACTGAAGAAAACCATAAACCGTACAGGATGTAATCTTTAATCGTTGGAAAGAAAATATTATATTTGATCACATTAATCGAACATTCTATTTGTCTTTGGCTCATGACCCCGTCTCGCTTACGGAGGCAGAGCGCACGAGAATTTCAATTTAGGAGAAGAATGTGCCGACATAACGTGTAGCCCGAGATATTTTGATAGGACATGCTCCCTGTGAATAAATCTTTTTTAATATATGAAACTTTTTTAATTTTTAATATCTGTTAAGATGTTAAAGTTGCTTAGAATTTTCGAGTATAAAAAGTAGTATTCAAGTTTTTATGACAGACTAGCTGTCCCGGCAAACTTCGTTCCACCCGTTCAGTTTGTATGGGAAAAAGTAAAATGTTGTTTTTCTGAGTTTCTCGCAAGTTTTTTTCCTTTTTCTTATCTTTTTAACCTTCCCTGGACTTGAACCAACAATTCAAAATCAAAATTAGCGAAATCGGTTCAGCCGTTCTCGAGTAACGAACAGCAATTGATTTTATATATATAGATTTATTAGCGACACTGTGGAATAATTTTTATAAACAGTTAAATAAATGGCTATAAAAATTAAATGCAGTTGTTGCCGAAAAAGATAACAGTCATATTATCTTCATGCCCTTTACCAAAGTGGTAGGCAGAGGTAGAACAAGAGCCCTAATGATTAAACGTAGGTTACTTAATTGTTAACAAATATGTACAATTTTTGAAGTATGGTCATAAAAAATATTTAAGAAGCTATTTATCAGTATTTTTATCAAATTATTTATAAAACTATCCAATAAGTGACTATAAAAACTTAATTCTGTCGTTTCCAAAAAAAAGTCATTATATTTTCATGGGTATGAAGATATCAAAAAAAGGGCTTTTATCAAAGTGGTAGGCAGAGGTAGAACAAGGGCTCTGATTATTAAACATAGTTTAAAATTTTAAAAGTTGCGTAGTTTTGACGAAAGGCCATAATGTATCAAATGTTTAATCCTACTTATTATTACCTTCATGCCATTGTACAAAAGAGGTAGGCAAAGGTAAAATCTTAAGCTCAACTTATTATACTTTGACGTAGGTGCTAAAATGTTAATAATTACTTAAAATGTTCGATGAAAATTCATAAAAATATTCAAAATTTTATGTAGTAATTATAAATTTTTATGTGGAACTACTTTTATAAAATCTCGGCTATGGAAATAAAATTCAGTTGTGGCCGAGTACACGATAGTTGTCGTATCTTCTTGCTCAAATAATAAAGAGGTAGGTAGAGGTAGAACTAGGGTCCCTATAATTAAACGTTACTTGGACTTAAATAGTTAGGAAGAATTTGGGATGAAATATCGCAAAATGCATTCAAGAATATATCGTATTTATAAAAAAATCTATAGGATTATTTTTTAAGCTTTCGAATAAATTGCAATAGAATTTGAATTGTCTTGTTACCAAAAAGGAGAATTTTCGATGAAAGGTCATAAAAAGTATTCATGTTTTTTGATGTCTTATTTATTGTAGTTCTATAGAATTATTTTCTACAGTGTTAAATAAATGGCTACCTAAATAACATTTAGCTGTTGATGAAAAATATTATAGTCATAGTATCTTCACACTGGTATACTGAAGAGATACAGAACAGTGTAGGTGGAAAATGTAATAAACAGCCAACTCGGGACCACATAGGCGTTACTCAGGGAATCTTAATCACTTTTGTAGAAAATATCTTACATCTACTATTTCATAGAGGTAGTCATAACCCAGCCTTACGACGGAAAAAAATGTAAAATGAAAATTATTTATTTGCAGGAAATATGTGTCAGAAAGTTGTTAGAAAGATATTCAAGCTATATATTCTACCACATTGTGGTGTGTAAATAATAAATTAAAATGAAAAGAAATAAATATTTACATACATTTTAACATTTAAATCACAGCAATTAATATTTCATTACAAATAATTTAAAAGGTAGATTAATTTTAATCATCTCTTCACTACCACCGTTTCCAACCCAAGCCAGTCAGGTAAAGAAAAGGCAAAACCAACTTCTCGGCAACCAGACCCTATAAAAACTCAACGTAAATGTTGTTACTTTAATGAAAAAAAAGTATCTTCACGCCCATATCCCGCAAGAGGTAGACAGAGGAACAACAAGGGCACCCACGACTACTCGGAGAAATTAAGTCCCACAATGTGATAGGTGGCAAGCCTATCGCCAACCGGGCGTCTATCCAATCCCAACCAACTAATTATTTAATTAGAAACGTAACTTAAACAATACTAAAACTTAAACATAAGTAAAACAAATTTTATTTTGTTGCCCGACCTGGGATTCGAACCCGGGACCTCATTCACTCAAGTCCAACATCTGAACCGCTGGACCACAGAGAAAAATAGAGAACATATTTGATGAACACATCCGGTTCCAAATTCCAGATGCATGAAATTGAGATTCAAGAGTAAGCCTACAGATACGTTCAATCGGTAAATAAATTAAAAAATAAACACAATACAATATAAACAGGTTTACCGTAATTTTTATGAGTTTGCCTACAAAATTTGAAGTTCCCACGATTCTTACTATAGCCCATCATCAGTCAACATTTTGGTAAAATTAGGATATAAGGAAGCAAATATGCTTTTCAATGTTAAGTATCTAAATTACAAAAAAAAACATTTTCTAAATAAAAAACACAACCGACTTACCTACGAACCTCTTTTTAAAAACTTTGTTAAAAATAACTCTTTATTAATTTAGTAACATACTATGTAACACCTTTTATAAAAAAACTAGTTATATGGACCCATGGGTCCATATAACTAGTTTCTATGTGTGTGCCAAATTTCTAGTAAATCGGCTTAGCCGTTTTTGCTTGAAGGAGTAACAAACAAACATACCAACTTTCGCATTTATAATATTAGGATATCTGTAATTATTGGAAGGGAAGTAATAAAGAATGTGCTTAAATATTTTTTAGCAATAACATTTCTGACAACAACCGATATTAGTAACTACTAAAGCCTCAATAGACGCAAAGAATTTGATTTCTGACTAAAGCATGCGGCTATCATCTTTATTAACATTTTTATCAAAAGAGTTATTTTCATATAAAATGTAACCTAACCAATATCGGTTAAATATTTTATCGATGTTATAATTTCCATAGCTATTACAGTTAATGGATTTTGCCTTTCCAAAACTTATGGACGTTGTACATTTTGATCGCCTTGATTTCGTAAATGCATAATATGCAAGGCTCAGGTTCAATTCCCAATGGGGGTAGACATTTGTGTCATGAATATTTTGATGCTAATATTTCTGGGCCTGGGTGTTTATTAAATTTATTTTGTTTTCTATGTAAGTTTTCTTATGTATTGGTATTGTTGACTAACACCCACAACACAAGCACATAATTTGCTTACTTTCGGGTTAACTTTAATTTGTGTAATTTGTCTAGGGATGTTTATTTATTTCTTTACATTCTTTTTATGTTTACCCACATATTGACCCTCAATTTATCTAGATATGGGTGAAATTTTAAACTCGAGTTTTAAAATACATGCGTATTGACTTACATCAACATTGGTACAGTTCTTTAGTCATGAAATCGTAGAAGAAAGAGAGCCTTTCATAATATTATATATCAGCATGGATATGTAAACTTAAAGAAAGACAATGAAACTCGCCGTTTGGAAAATATATCTAAGAAATAGATTTGCCTGTTGTGTAATATAATTGTATTGGCTTACCGCCTCTGTGGTCCAGCGATCCAGCGTCGGACTTGACTCCCGGGTTCGATTTCAGGGTCGAGCAACAAAAAATATAAATTGTGTATTTTTGATGTGTTGGTTGGCGATAGGCTTGCCACCTATTACATTGAGGAAATTAATATCTTCGGCTAGTCATGGGTGCCCTAGTTGTGTCTCTGCCTACTTCTCCGAGGGTACCGGCATGAAGATACTATTACTACTACTACTACCACTATAACATATATTTACAAGTGAGGGACATGGAGTAAAAATATTATGCTCGGATTTGTAATATGCTACAGGAATGAAATTTAGCTGACCTTAAAGATTCAAATCGAATCCTTTTAAAAACAGTCCAGTTAGCAGATATTTGATGCTATCTCACAGAAATATCTTAGCGACGCGACGCTAAAATAATGCCTGGCATCCATAGATCACAATCACAAACACAAGTGAGTCGTAAACAGCGAGATTGAAGTATAAATTGAAATGTTTTTAGGTTTTACAACGGTTGAAAGTAATTTGGTTTTTAAATTTAACCAACGTGAATCTCATATGAATGCTAGGAATTTGTTTTCATAAGCCATATCAAATTCATTACGACAATAAACTCCCAAATGTATTTACAAGGGATCATGTCATGAATAAATTTCAACAGAAAGTTTGATGCGTAAAATGGCGACACCAACTTAGACAAAGCTTAAATAAGCATTCATGTGCGCCAAAAGAAGAGCTGTAAGGGTAGTGACAAAGTGTTAGCGATTACAGAAGCTTAAGCGGAAGTAGATTATAAGTATTCGCCTCCGTGGTCTAGCGGTTAAGGTGTTGGACATGACTGCATGAGTTGGGTTCGAATCCCGGGTCGAGCAACAAAAAAGGAAAAAAAAAAAGGAAAATTGGTTTTACCAATTTTCTAATAAAAGAAATGTTGAGCAGAATTGGATATGTGCCCGATTGGCGAAAGACTTGCCACGTATCACATTTTGAGACCAAGAGTCTGATAGTCGTGGGTGTCCTGGTTGTGCCTTTGCCTAACTCTTCGGGGATATGGGCATAAATATACTTTTTTTAAGATTATAATTTAAAAAAATGGTTGCCTGTAAAGTCGGTTTTACGGGCGAAGATTTTACGTGACAACGTCTTTTTCTCGGTAGAATATTTATTGATATTAATATTATTAAAGAGTGGGAGAGAGACGCAAGGCATTCGCCGCTCCGGCGGGCCTCTCTCTCGTTCAGTGACTCATCGTAACGTTACCGGGCGTTACACTTTTTCATGAGTGACTCCGAGCCGCAACCTAATTTAAGACGTTGCCACGTCAAAAAGTATCTTAATGTATTCCATAAAATGATAGGTGGCAAGTCTACCACTAACCGCGCACGGTGCACCCAAAATACTTCGACGAATATTGTCTAGGTCTGATTTACAGCCCCGAAAATTTCGTTGCAATAAAGGACAGACCTCCTAGCCCCATTTTTTCTAAGTGAAAAATTTTTCAAGCTGAGTTTTTTATTAATATTTATTAAAATCAATGTAATCGTGTTTGTGCAAAGTACTGTAGGTAAAAACAAAACAGTGAATAAAGTGTTCAAGCTATATTCGCTTTCCGCTTCCGCTTACTCTTATGATACTGACGCTAAGACTTCTGTTTAAGTATTTATTTACTTGTTCTTATTTATTGGGAAAAGTTTTAAAGGTGAGCTCCACTGAGAATATTTGAATATGATTTGCTATTACAGAGATTTATTCATCAAGTTAAGCGAAACATTTCTGCATATTTAGTTTTCATATTTTCCGTAGGGCAGCAAATAGGAAGATATTTCTGAATTACAATAGACCAAGAAAACTAGTCTGTCGCCTGTGTGGTCTAGCGGTCCGTCGTCGGAATTGACTTCTTGAGGTCCTGGGTTCGATCTCCGGGTCGAGCAACAAAAAATAGAACATTATGTTATTTGAATTTTCTAAGAAATAACGTAGCCCGAGATTCAATATGTGTCCGGTTGGCTAAAGGTTTGCCATCTATCACTTTGCGGGATTCAATGTCATTGATTAATCGTAGGTGCCCTGGTTGTGCCTCTGCCTACCTCTTTGAGGATATTGGCCTGAAGATGCTGCTGCTGCTGCTGCTGTAACTAGTCTAGTATTTTGAGGCTAGATGGGTAGGATCGGGCATAAACTTATTGAAGTGAAACTTATTTATCGA
>NJDD01000626.1:525079-540484 GCA_002245505.1 Calephelis nemesis
AACCTATTCATAAAATAACCGTATTGGTGTCATTTGAGACTGAAAAGAGGATGCTGATTTCAAATTTAGCAACCATTTTAAAATCCAAGATGGCGACCGGAAGTTATGGTTGAAAATCTGTTACAGCTTTGATGCGACAAAAAATCTTATGTCTTCTGATAGCGTTTACTTTAAAAGAACATAATGCATAATTCCCCTTGAGCTACCTATAGTTGGACAAAAGTTTGGCAACGGCCTGCCAAAACCAAAAGAAGTAGTGAGATCGAGATAATGCTATTTTAAAGAGCCTAGGTGGCAATTACCAGAGCCTTATGAAAAATTTTCAAATTTTCAAAAACAAAATGGCTGCTGCTGAAAACCCATTTCTGCTGAATTTTCAATTTTCAAGATTAATGCACCGCGAGCTCACAGTGAGGCCGCAGGCCGAACTGTGAGCACAAGGTGCTACTCGCGAGCTGCTTGCAGCTCGCGCAGCACGCGACATGAGTAGTTTGAATGAGTTTGAACTCTAAGTACACTTGAATAAGTCCTGCACTCATTTGGAAACATCGACTTTAGTATGGACTTTGATGTCTCGAGATGTAGACTGAAGCACCGCGAGCTCACAGTGAGGCCGCAGGCCAAACTGTGAGCACAAGGTGCTATTCGCGAGCTGCTTGCAGCTCGCGCAGCACGCGATATGAGTAGTTTGACTGAGTTTGCACTCAAAGTACCCTTGAATAAGTCCTACACTCTTTTGGAAACATTGACTTTAGTATGGACTTTGATGTCTGGAGATGTAGACTGAAGCACCGCGAGCTCACAGTGAGGCCGCAGGCCGAACTGTGAGCACAAGGTGCTACTCGCGAGCTGCTCGCAGCTCGCGCAGCACGCGATATGAGTAGTTTGAATGAGTTTAAACTCTAAGTACACTTGAATAAGTCCTGCACTCATTTGGAAACATCGATTTCGGTATGGACTTTGATGTCTGGAGATGTAGACTGAAGCACCGCGAGCTCACAGTGAGGCCGCAGGCCGAACTGTGAGCACAAGGTGCTACTCGCGAGCTGCCTGCAGCTCGCGCAGCATGCGATATGAGTAGTTTGAATGAGTTTGAACTCTAAGTACACTTGAATAAATCCCTTCAAGCGAGAAAAGACTACACCATTCCTTACTTTTATTGGTGGCATTTTGCGAAATTCTATATGGAGAATGCACCTGTGGGAAATATAGATTTGAGTGTCGACTTCAATGTCTTAAAGGTGTTGCCTGAAGCACCGCGAGCTCACAGTGAGGCCGCAGGCCAAACTGTGAGCGCAAGGTGCTACTCGCGAGCTGCTCGCAGCTCGCGCAGTACGCAATATGTGTAGTTTAACATAGGTTGAGCTCAAACTACTACTGATAATCTCCTTTCAAGCAAACACAACTCTTCACCATTCTTTACTCAAAGACAATATAACTGTAAAGTGTAAGAACAACTAGCCACACTGGACAACAGTCTAAATGGGCGGCGGATCACACGCGGGCTGCTCGCAGCCCGCGCCGCGCGAAATACTAGTTTATTGTACTATAACCACATTAAATCGAAGAAGTGTTTCAGATTCACAAATATTATACCGAATTCGAAAAAAGAGAAGTTTGTATTCAACTCCTTTATTTTTAAGTATGCTACTCGATTTCTCTTTAATTTCTGAAAAGATTTGAAAAATTATTTTTTTAGATAAAAAGAGCGCACTTTCAGTAAGTCTGGATCTGATAATGGAACCCCATGGAGAACGAATAAAATACTTTTGTATAAGATTTACTTATTAAAATTGAAGTTGGTTTTTTGCAGTTAGACGCGCGTAAATTATTAAAATGAAAACTTCTTACTAGATTTTAAAACTGTAACGCAAAAGCTACAACAAAAAAGGACAAATAAGATAACGGTTGGTAAAACAGGTGGTGTAGGGATGTAACAAGCCAATCGCGTATGAGTAAAGTATGTTGTTACTTTTATTATCAGAGTGCAGTAGTCAAACAATGAGAAAAACTAGATGGTCAATGGATTTTTAACAACGGCTTTTGGTAACGGTTTTCTTTGGTGTTAGTTCGGTGAAGTAGCTGGTAAATTTATTTTTACAGAATGTTTAGCTTTCCTTTTCAACCGACTTCAAAAGAGGAGGAGGTTTTATATTCTACTTCTACATTTTTATGTAAGTTAATAGATTCCTTATTCGTAAATCAATATGTGATGTTTTTAACCTCCGATGGAAAAAAGAGGGGTGTTTTCAGTTTGACATATCTGTCTATGGCATCATAACCTAAACACCCCGTGTTGGTCCGGGCTTCTTTGTAGAATAGACTTCCTTCCTTGCCAGGCAGCTCGTAAAAGGCGAGCAAAAGCTCACCGTCACTAACACCGTGAATTCTGACTAGGTGGTAGAGTTTCGCAGCGACTCGCGCGGATTGGTACCACCGCCTTACCTATTCCTGCCGCCATAACGTCATGACGTGTTCCGGTTCGGGAGGTAAGGTAGCCGGTAAACTTACTTTTGCTCGAGGCCTAACATCCCGACCCCAGGTTGTCAACGCACCATTACCACCTTTGGTGTCTCTAGGCGGCGTGAATTTCTTACCGTCAGGAAATCCGTCTGCTTGTTTGCCTTCCAAAATCATAAAACAAAATGGACCGATTAGCATGAAGAAATTCCGTTTGTAATCTGATGTGATTGAGAGACAAAACTTATCCGCAATGAACCACTCATTACAGATAAGTATTGTCTAGGTTTACTATTTTTATTTTATTTTATGATGATTATTTGAAAGAGCGAACTTTCGAGGTGATCATTTTGTTGCTAAATCTAGATGAGATGATGGAATTTTATGAAATCGTAGAAAATACTCATCTTTTATGCACTTATTTTTATCTTTTGTGATGAGATTGCTAAAAAGCACACGGCTCTCCTGATGTCATAACAGTGAGATCAGAGTCAGTTTGATAATGTTAAAACTATAAATTCGTAACAGTAAGGTCCGAGAAAGAGTGGGATTGAAAGAAAGCGTTAGTGTTAAAACGCGAAAGGGCAAGCTCGGCTGGTTCGGTCAAGTGGAAAGAATGACAAAACAGACATAGAATGCGAATGTGGATGGATAGGTACCCGGGTAGATCAAGGTTGAAATTCCACGATCAGATCACTCGAATATTATCCGAGGGTGGTGTCAAGAGTCTCCGAAACTGGCGTGTTTGTATGAAAAGGGCAATGAAGGTGAAAAAAGTCAGACAGGTTTGTCAGGATCGTGAGGTCTGGCACTCGATACTCTCTGCCTACCCGGTAAGGGACTTGGCGTGAAGGTATGTATTCTATGTATGAATTACAAAGGCTATAAAACAGCACACGATTATTGAAAAAACATAACCAGCCTAATTTTAGATTAGTCATAAAATATGTCTGTTACAGCCACTTCATTTTGGCTTTTGCAAATTATGAATACATTAAATACCAGTTTGTAAAAACAAATCAGCATAATTTTTTAAAATGTTCACCTTATTTTGTAATATTTTTGTTTTAACTTCAGCGTTTATGAATGTACGGGTGAGTAATGCGAAAACTTTGCAGAGCGGCTTCCCTGATCCTTATCATTGACCTTATCGATCGCTGCTCCAAACCGCAAAACGTAGTATTTTTTAGGGTTACGTATCAAATTTCTAAAATTATTATACTGTAACTTTAAGTAGTTAGCACTTTTTAATAGATCTGTTAGTAGACAAAAAAAATATGTCGTTTGCTTAATAAAGTAGGTACCTAATTATAAATAGGTATATATGGACAAGTTACACAAATTGAATCTAACCCCAAAGGAATCTAATGATATGTATGTGTTACGGGTGTTAGTCAACGATACTAGTACATAGAATTACGTAGATATGTATCAGAACAAATTTAATAAACACCCAGACGCAGACCCAGAGAGTTTCAAAGATTTCAAAGATAAATCTTTGAAATTTATTTTGATATTTATTTATGTATGGTTAGAAATTTTGTCTTGTTTGCTGTCTACTTTATTTATATTTGGTATGTTTGTTAGTATCCTATTTAGTTATATATTACTAAATTATTTTATTTGTATGTACATTCAAATTTAAATTTTCTTTGTTTTATTCTCGGTTTTGGTATAATTGGTACCTACATATTTGATCTCTGTTAGCCTAAAGGTTGACTGGGAGAAAATGCATTTACCATTAAATTCGCCTTGTGTACTCACATTTTTTTGCTTATGTACAATAAAGTTTAAATAAATTAATACATTCTCCCCGTGTTGGTCCGGGCTCCTTTGTAGAATAGACCATCTGCCTTCCTGTGCCAGGCAGCTTGTAAAAAGCGAGCATAGGATTATCGTCACTAAAACCGTGAAATCTGACTAGGTGGTAGAGTTTCGCAGTGACTCACTCGGATTGGTACCACCGTCTTACCTATTCCTGCCGCCATAACGTCATGACGTGTTACGGTTCGGAGGGTAAGGTAGCCGGTAAACTAACTTTTGCTCGAGGCCTAACATGCCGGCCTCTGGTTGGCAACGCACCATTACCACCTTTGGTGTCTCTAGGCGGCGGGAATTTCTTACCATCAGGAAATCCGTCTGCTTGTTTGCCTTCCAATGTTATAAAAAAAAAGCATAGAAATACTAATATAAATCAAGTGATTTCTTACTAAATTGTAGTAATATTTTAGGGACATTTAGTCAACAACTACTTACTACTTTTCATTATTATACCCCTAGTCTAGCCTTGAAAATACGGAACCCTTTATGGGCGTGGGCGAGACCGAGTCGCCCTTGGTTTCTTTGTCACTATAAAATCATGAGCGAGTGGGTGCTTGGATACTTAATTTAGAAAAGGGTGTAAATGATATCGTTTTTGTTAAATAAATATACGCCATATAACTTTGGTGTGATCCAAAATTATTGGAAAAGTTATTCTTTTTTTAGAAGTATTTTTTAAAGTTATTTATATTTTATAAATCTTGCCTAGTGTAAATTAAATTCAGAAATAATATTAAATATAATAATAATACAATTTCCTATGTTTTCTAGCGGTCAGGCGTCAGACTTGACTTCTTTCCCGGGTTCGATTGCCCGAGTTGGTCAACAAAACAAAACTAGAAAATGTATATTTTAAATTTTCTATCAAAAAAAAAAAAACATTGCCTGGGATTGGATATGCACCCAGTTGGCGATAGGCTTGCCACTTATCACATTGTAGGATTCAGTGACTTCGGCTAGTAGTGCTGTGATTGTGCCTTTGCCTACCTTTTGGGGGCCGTGGGCGTGAAGATACTTTTAATAAATGTAATAAACAGAAATTAAATTTTAGTTAAATAAAATTTATTCATTTGCATGGAACGAACTAATTTATTAATCACAAAGGTCTTAACTTGTTTACAGTTCTAAACCTATTTCGATATGTTTAACATGCAAATTGTAAGGACATTACGGCATTACATTTTATAGTAGTGTTCGAAATTGCAGTTTGTTTAGTTAATTTTTATTTGCCTTTTTATTTACCAGCACTATGCCCGCAATTAGTTACGATTTTTTGTACAAGCAGTCGCATTACATTATTATTCTCTAAGTTTTTTAGGTACATATATATATATATATATATATACTTAAATATATACCTAAAAAACTCTTTAAAAGAAACATTATTTCGTGATTTAAACTATCCTATGTTTTAGAATCAGTCTGTTGTCTTTTTTCAATAATAATAGTTAAAATATAAACTAGATTAAACATATAAATTACAATCGTACTTTACGTTAAGTCAAGCTACCCTCTATGTGTGTACCAAATTTCATGAAAATCGGTTCAGCAGCTTTTGCGTGAAGGAGTAAACAAACAAAAAAACTTTCGCATTGTAATATTAATAGGATACATAATATGTGAATGCCTATTAAACGTGATCATAGTACGAGTATCAATATCATAAAAAAAATCACGCCTGACCGAAGGGGCCGATATTGCTAGTTCTTTTTTTGTTTAGTTGATGTCAAATGTTGATGTTAATTTTTTTTCGGTTTTCTATTCATATGAACCTTTCATGTGAAAAATGTAAATAAATGGAAAAAAACAATACTTTTATGTTTACCAGATGAACTGTTTGTAGCTGTTAACGTCGAGCGACACGAAGTTCGCCGGGGTGGCACGCATATTTAAATTATTAAAATACATTCGGATCTCCGAAACTTGACGAATAGCCGAAGCCGAAGTGCATAATTTAAATAGTACTACTGTACATACTTTCAAATGCCATAAAATATTAATGAATCGTCTTTTCCCGTGGTAATGGCGTCGCAATCGAATAGACTAGTTAAGCTAATTCGTTAAGTTCGTCAGGAGATTTTTTTATGAAAAGAAAAACTGGGTAATCGGTAAAACAATACTTACTTTTTTCCTTACAAACTGTTAGTTGCTGTTAATGTTAAGCGATACAGTCGCCGGGTTGGCTAGTACATTTAAATATGTTAACAAAATACATAACATAACAAACTTTTTTCACGGGTATAATTAAAAACATAAAAATCGAGTTGTCATTGTTGTTATTAAGAACAATTTTCCTGTTCAAAATCAAAGAAAGGATTGCTCACCAGATATGTCCAAACAATATGGCTCATTAACTTCCTGATTAATTGCAAAGAACACCGCAGTGACATTCTGACAAAGAAAAATTTGCAAGAACATAATGTTAATGGGTTCGGATGACCGGAAAAATTACTTCCCTTTTGGACTTCAGAGTTAAAAGGTAATTATATTTTCAGTGCTGCGAGTGAAGGAGACTACATTCATACGTGCAAAATATTGCATGAGACTTTTTTGATTATCTCTTGCATAATATTATCCTCTAGTATTTGTTTTATTTAGATATATAACCTGTAGTGGACAATTTATATCAATTTGTATAAAAATTATTTTAATCTGATAAACGTCTAGTTATAAATGAATTTTGCACTATATCAACAAATACAATTTAATATATTTACTAATCTCCGTTATTATTAACAATTGTTTTGTGCCCCTGAAGGTACTGTTATTAGCGAAAATGGTAGACCTATAACAAATAGGGTATGTGTGAAAGTGCATAAGTGATTTTTAAAATTTAATCATATAACTTATAAAAACTTTATAGTCGTTGTCGCGGAAACTTCTTGATTTTAATGGATTTTTTGTTTTTAGGCAAGTTGATTCGTGTAAGTGTCGTACCTGTTTCAACCTATTTTCTTGTAAAAAAATGCAATGCAAAAAAAATATTATTTTTCCGTCTGTTACTTTATTTGATGGCTTTAAGTACTTAAACAAAGTCCCGGATTCGAACCCGATTTAACAATATCCATAATGTCACAAAATATGTGTTTGACCAGGAAAAAAACGTAACAACTTGAAAATGTTAAATTAGAAATTCAGAACTTATTAAACCAGACAAATTCGGTCATTAAGGTAATTTATACTATATCATAAAACATGACAATTCTACGTTAAAAACAAGAATTTGTCCTTGTCTTTAACACGTTATATGAAAGAGATAAACTAGGCATATTGTGTAACTCGTGTTAAGGCAAAGTTAACATTTGGTATTCATATTTCTAACACGTCTCGCGAATCAGTTTTATTTGTAGCCACTTGTTTATTTAAATCTCAAAAGTATGTCGTGTCACAGTCACATGAAGGGTTCTAAAGGTAATAAGGTATGCACGTTGCATGCCCTTTATCCTTTGTCGGCCACTTGCTCACAACGTGACAGGAATGGTCTGGCCAAAGAGACATTTTTTGTTTCGCATGACAGAATCCTTTATATGGGACCGAAAAAGTATTTCTAGTGCAATATATTTTTTGTTACAGGGTTAACTTTTTTATTGTAGCGTTAGTTTTATTCTTAAATAATAGTTTTTATTTATTATAAATATTTATAATGTTGAAGTAGCTTACGAAAATTTATTTATATAATATTACTAGCTGTTCCCGCGAACTTCGTTCCGCCCATTCAGTTTGTATGGGAAAAATTAAAATGTTGTTTTTCCATGTTTCCTCACAATTGAACAGAATAAAAAGTATCCTTTGTCCTTCTCCCAATTCTAAGCTACCTCCCCACCAATTTGCAGCCTAATCGGTTCAGCCGTTTTTGAGTTATAAATAGTGTAACTAACACCACTTTCTTTTATTTACATAAGATAAGGCGAAGCAAACGCGTACCTAACATACAAAAATAAATTTCGCATAAATTGATACGAGCAAATTGTAATTTTTAAAGTCGCTAACATAAATGTTTCAGATGTAAATAACGGTTTACTTGCTGTCATATTTATGCTTCAAGTACGTTCACACCCATATCCCCGGATATGGGTATAAGGGGTAGGCAGAGACACAACCAGGGCACCCACGACTAGCAAAAGTAAGTATACCGGATACTTTATCCTCCCAACCAAAACACGTCAACGGCAAGCACTGACGTTATGGCGGAATGAAAAGATAAGGCTGTGGTACCGATCTGGGCAAGTTGGTGCAAAATTCAACCACCTATATCTACTTACCTAGATCTCTACTCTTCTTCTACTAATGGGATATATGGCGAGCCTATCGCCAACCTGGCACATATTAAATCCCGGGCAAGAATTTCAGCTTGACGTTTGGTCAGCAAGTAGTATAAAAAAGCACAATATCATAATTATCAGTATGATGAATATTGTGTATTTACCCCGTTCCAGTGAAATCCATATAACAGGGTAAAGGCGGGGGAGCATTCTGTATACAGAGGAGGTCGAATGGCCTCATCATTGTGCGGGGCAGCCGCGGTCGCGATTACAATGCCGACGCTATGACATTTTCGCTAATGGTTCCAGGGTAGGCACAATAAAATGACAATACTACCAGAGATAAGGTAGCAAGTGAAAATTTTACAACCAGATTAATTTAATTCCGGCCCTGGTACCTAGATACTAACATAATCCGGCCCCTTCATGAATATTTTTGATGCCAATTTGTAATATTTTTTTAAATTAAATTTTGACGGTGATTTTATCATATATGGAAGGAAATCTTATTTGTTTTAAATAAAACACTTTTCGTATTTTGGTAAGATTTGCGTGTATGAGAATTGTGTATTCTTCAAAATTTTTTATAACTTATAATCACCTCTGTAGTCTAGCTATCCAGGTGTTGGACTTGATTGCATGAGGTCCCGTGTTCGAATCCCGGGTCAAGCAACAAAAAGAAATTTAATTTTTTTTCAATTTTCTAACAAAAAAAGACGTTGCTCGGGATTAGATAAGTACCCGGTTGGCGATAGGATTGCCACCTATCACATTGTGGGACTTATTATCTTCGGCTAGTCGTGGGTGAAAAACAACCGTGGCCTATAGACACCATAGATGTTACAGGTGCATCTCTGTCCTGCGAAAAGGGTGTTAACCGATGGTGCAAGTCTACCGGCTACCTTATCTTCCAAACTAGAACATAACAGAGACTATATAAAATGATTTACCTTTTGCTATCCCACCACATGAGAATGGTTGTATAAGTTTTGCAAATTCTTTTGTGCTGCGTCAGTTATTATCTGGAGAAGATTCATATCAAAGAAAAAAAATTCTTAAGTTTATCGGAACATTAGCAAATTTGAGATAACTTAGAGGAAAAAATTTAACATTACTGTCGGTTCATCAAAAAAGAATAACGTCTGGGAAGGTCAACTAGTGTATTTATTTAAACTAGTGGTCGTACATTGGCTGAAATTCGACCATAATACATTTTAATAAGGTGGTAGATTTATTATTAGATAGACCCGTCACAAGTGCCTCTTGTAGGTGTATGTGAATTAAAGATGATTTATTATTATTATTATTAATATCTTGTTGATAAGAACGCCATTTTTATTTCTCAAGACCAACTACTTTCTTTCCAAACTTTTTAGTGCGCCATCTGTGATCTTTTATCGTTATCATCAATATATTTGTTAGTGTGTGTCAAATGCATGGTAGTGTGGGTACTGACTTATTTATTGATTTAATGTACTTTATAAGCGTTATTATTAAAAAATACTAGCATTTTGAACTTCCCTTAAACATAAACTATAAGTGTGCCAAATTTCATGCTCCTCCGTCTGCGCAATTTTCGTAAAAAGGGGTTCAAAGTTTTGGCCTCACGTATAAATATATATAGATTATGTATGCTTAGATTTGTAAACCTACGCAACCCACGAATTTGCTTGCAGTTTTAACTGATTGTACTTATCACAACAAAAACAATTTTCATCCGTATTATTGTATGTCATAGTTAACAATTCTCATATTCAAAAATATATAAACAGTAACTGAAATAATAACTTTAAAATAAAAAAAACACTAAAACTCTAAATATTTTAATGTAATGTAGCTGTGTGTAGCTAAGAACTATCTCAATCACGTCAGATTTTAAACAAAAAACTGCATTAAAATGTGTCCATCCGTTCAAAAGCTATGATGTACAGAGAGACTCTCACAAGCATATGAAACTTATACAGCCATTATAAGGTTATATGAATCATCACCAACAAGGTAGCAGAGTGTCGTACTGCAACTCGTCCAGGCAGGAATCTACCGTTTTACCTATTCCTGCCACCATGGCGACAGTTTCATGTTACTGTTCGAAGGAACAACTCGGACACAAAACAACGTCACATTTACAACATAAGGTGTCTGTAGGCTTCGGTTGTCTCTTACCATCTTATCACATAAAAGACACAGCGTCGATGCTTGTCACTATAGTGTTTCAATTTGAATGAGTTTGAGGATAGGGTAGCTGAAAATACCTGCACTTTACACATTTGATCTTCTCATTGGCTGAAAAGTTTGACACATAGGACCATAAGCTAATTACAAGAATTTATTTTGACGTTGATTGTTGCTGAATTATTTGGAATACTGATACATTTATTTACTAGCTGTTACCTGCGGCTTCGTCCGCGTTTTCGCAAGAACCCGTTGCGCGATCGGGATTAAAAGTAGCCTATATGTTAATTCAGGTCACAATCTATCTGTGTTCCAAATTTCAGACAAATCCATTCAGCCATTCGAGCGTGAAAGTGTAACAAACATACACACATCCTTACAAACTTTCACATTTATAATATTAATAGGTTTTATCGCTTCTGTGGTCTAGCTATCCAGGTGTTGGACTTGACTGCATGAGGTCCCGGGTTCAAATCCCGGGTCGGGCAACAAAAAGAAAATTGGGTTTTTCCAATTTTCCAATAAAAAAAAAAACGTTGCTGGGGATGCCCGGTCGGCGATAGGCTTGCCACCTATCACATTGTGGGACTCAGTGTCTATCTCTTCGGGGATATGGGCGTGAAGATACTTTACTTTATACTTGAATAGCATTAAATATATGCAGCTGTATTTATATTATAAAAGGTATAGAAATCGCAATGTGGGGTACATCATGCGTGTTGTGACTTTTTGACCCGTAGACCGTTTTTCAATGAGGATTCCAAGCAGCGCTTTTATGCTGAAAGGGTTTATTCTCGTAGCTTTTAAATTTTTATCATCGAGTGGCTTCAAAAGTGACTAAAAAATCCATTAGCTGAATATACTGTGTATTTGCTTTATGTATATTAGATGTTTGTAAGATTGTATAAAGGGGTTTATTTTGCATTTAAATATGTTTCAGTATATTGTGCAGTTTCAGGAATGTAATAAAAGTAATACATATAATTATATCCTGACACTAAGAGACATATATATATGGTCTGAGCTGTTGCCCGCGGTGCTGCCCGCGTGGTTAATGTTCCCAAAGGATTTTTTTTCAAAATAAAAGTATCCTTCGTGTTAATCCAAGTTAGCCACTTTGTGGTCTAATTAGCCTCAGTGTTCTAGCGGTCCGGCGTCAGACTTGACTTTTTGAGATCCCGGGTTCGATCTCCGGGTTGGGGTACAAAATAGAAATTGTGCATTTTCAATTATCTAATAAAGTAACATTGCCCGAGATTGGATATGTTTGTTTTTATTTTTTTTTTGTTTTATGATATTGGAAGGCAAACAAGCAGACGGATTTCCTGATGGTAAGAAATTCACGCAGCCTAGAGACACCAAAGGTGGTAATGGTGCGTTGCCAACCTGAGGCCGGGATGTTAGACCTCGAGCAAAAGTAAGTTTACCGGCTACCTTACACTCCGAACCGGAATAGGTAAGGAGGTGGGAGGAGGTAGTACCTCGACAAAAGGAGGCGGTTGAATGATATTATATTTAGTATTTCTGGATGTAGGTGTTTGTTACATCAATTTTATGATACATGTTTAACTGTATAATAATATTGAGACAAAAAAAGTAAAAAGTACATTTTTAATTTTCTAATAAAAATAACCTATCACACTGTGAAACTTAGTGTCTTCGGCTAATCGTGGATGAATTGTTGTGCCTCTGCCTACCCTTTCGGGGATATGGGAAGTAAAGTTACTTTTAATATTGAGGAGTTTAGTCCTCAATATTAAACGTAACTTACTAGAATAGATTTAGATCTATTTTCTGTACTTTAGGATTTAGTCCATTTGTCTATAAAGGATTTATACCTATATGTATCTAGTATAATTGTAATAAGAAATTGACGCCGCCTAGAGACAGCAAAGGTGGTAATGGTGTGTTGCTAACCTTAGGCCGGGATGTTAGGCCTCGAGCAAAAGAAAGTTTACCGGCTACCTTACCCTCTGAACCGGAACACGTCATGACGTTATGGCGGCAGGAATAGGAATAGGTAAGGATATGTGCCCGGTTGGCGATAATTTTGCCATCTATCACATTATGGGACTTAGTGTCTTCGGCTAGTCGTGTTATACCTCTGCCTAGCTCTCCGGGAATATAGGCGTGACGGTACCTATTTTTACTCTGTATGTGTTTGCCGAATTTCATGAAAATCGGTTAAGCAGTTTTTGCTTGAAGTAGTATCAAATAAACAAGCAAACTTTCGCATTTATTATTAGTAGGATTAGTATAAGTATTAGGATACACGCCATAGCTATAGGGATTATAGGTGCCTCGAAGACTTTTGACTAGGACATTCGACCTATTGTGCAAATCTATTGGCTACCCTACTCTCCGGACCGGAATACGACAGTAGTTGGAATATTTTAGATACAACAGCCCAAAATTAATGCCCGGACATGTCAAATTACGACGTTTTTAATAAACCTTTACCGATTATTAGAAATTGTTGATCAGCATGTATACCCAAGTCAAGTTGTTAAGTTAGGTAAATCCAACTTCAAGAAAGAGGTTGACTGCCGAATCCAACTCGGATAGGCAGCGTTGGGGAAGCTGAAAGGTTTCTTCTTGTCCAAATTACCACAGAACCTAAAATCAAAAATCTTCGACCGGTGTTCGTTACCGGTTATGATACATTATGGAACTGAGACTTAGACATTGGCCTATGTCCAACAGTGCACGACGTCCTTTGGCTGATGATGATGATGGCTAATAGATTAAACATCTGCAGAATTGTCGTGTACAAA
This sequence comes from Calephelis nemesis, assembly GCA_002245505.1. NCBI lineage: Eukaryota > Metazoa > Arthropoda > Insecta > Lepidoptera > Riodinidae > Calephelis > Calephelis nemesis. The sequence continues at coordinate 538,569 of NJDD01000626.1, forward strand.
GTTACCTGATAGTGATGGAAGGTTTTTGTCACTTTCAATAACTTTTGTTGAAAGAAGACAGTAATTCTATTTTAACCGACTCTAAAAAAGAAGAGGTCCTCAATTCGAATGCATGTTTTTTTGTATTTTTGTTATGCAATGACTCCGTCAAAAAATCCATTTTATTGGTTCTTCTGAAGTTACACTTATTTAGGCGCGTTATAAAAAAAAATATAGAGTAATATTTTGAAATCCGTTACACAAAGGTCACAGTATGAAGTTGCAGCGAAGAGAGAAATTTTAAGATCCGCGAGCATCTATAGTGGAGTTGCCTGGATTAGATACATGATTATACATTCACACACGTGATTTAGCTATATACAAGTGCGATTTATTTATTGTTCAGTGCTGTTTTTTTATATTTTTTTCAAGTGGATATGAGTTCTTACGCTTATAGTTCTTACATTATATAAAACGATAAGGCACTACTTGTTTTTAACTCATACACGTATAGATTTTTTTCGTTTGTACGTGTCACTCAATCATTAATCGTGAGCTTTGTTCAAATAAAATGTAAAATTACTCCCATACAAATAAACTTAAAACAAGGTTAGTTTCTGATTTTCCCCACGCTTACGCATTACGGCACTACAAAATAGTTACCTAAATTGTTCATCGATAGTTTTATAAATAAATAGTTTTAATGTATACCATTAACCTAAGGTCAATTAAAATATTTATTGTCTGTAATTATAAAGCACGTGCAATGTAAAGGATAGGCAGAGCTTATTTGCCTTTATGTAGCGCACTCCACTGCTAGCGATTTCTAGCCTGAACGCTCCATGGAAACCCTTACGTATCTAAGCTGCCGAGTGAAAATATAAACTACATGTTTTTACTTACCACATTCCATTATAGTTTCTCCATAAAGAAAATATTCAGTAAAACACTTTTTGTGGGTGTTTTATATCAGGATGACTCTAATCTTTTGTGGCAACATTTCGAAACCCGGCCATGTATTGTCATAAAGTAGAAAATTTTACGCAAACGCTGTAAAAGCTTGCACTTTGTTAAATGAAACCCACTACAAAACTCTCGGACGACACAAATGTAACCGCGTATTATATGACAACGTTTAGGCAGAAACGTATGATAGTATAACATAACTTTTATACACAATCGTATTTTGTTCGCACATAAAAATATAGAGTTTATTCAAATGGAACAAGTTTTATCTTTGCAAAAAGTTTTCACAGATTTTTAATAGTGTTTGAAGGCATCAGTCAGATAGCTTTCCTGCAAAACTGTATGCTGCTGAAGAGAAAAAGGCAGACCAGAAATATCATATTATCGTTTTTATGAGAGATTTCAGCACACAGCATACATGATGGTAGAAGATAACCGTGGCCTGTAGACACCATAGATGTTACAGGTGTGTCGCTGTCCTGCGACCGGGATGTTAAGCCTATTTTGCAAGTCTGCGGGCTACTCTTTTTATCCGGGGCGGAAAATTACTGTCATAGTGGCAGGAATAGATGAGGCGATGTATCCAACCCAGGTAGGTAACCCAGTAAAAACCGTTTACTTCTTAATTTTTAATAAACTTGGAAAAAGAAGGCTATAATATGTTTTATATGTCAAAGCTCGTACTCTGACACTGCCCAACCTATTACATTTTTATGTATGTTTGCCTATCAAACCATACTATACCGTAAATTGTATAAATTTCACATTATAATATGACAAAAATTGTACGCTGTACGTTACGTTGTATACGTTGTTGTATATAATAAACGTTACAACCATATACGATAACCAGGGTTGTCAGATTTAAGGACCCTTTTTTCAAGAAAATTACCAGTGGTATTTTGTTTGTCAATTTCGACGTTATTCAATAAAAACAACGAAACAACTTTATAATAATTATTAATATAAAA
>NJDD01000626.1:540694-618706 GCA_002245505.1 Calephelis nemesis
AAAAAATGACAGAAAATGACAATTATAAAAAAATAATAGAATTAAAATAAATAACTAAATAAATATCGGAATAAGTGAGTAAATAAGTATCCTCACGCCAAGATGTTGGCAGAGGCAAAGCCCAGGCCCCACGACTAGCCGAAGACACTAAGCCCCACAAGCTGGTAAGCCTCTCGCCAACTAGGCACATATCCTGAGCAACTTTTTTTGTTGGAAAATTGGAATAAACCTATTTTTTTTGTTTCCCAACCCGGGATTCGAACCCGGGACTGAGGTCCAACAGTGCAGTCAAGTCCAACAACTGAACCGCTAGACCATAGAAGTGATCACATTAAATATCAAAGCTTTTTCATAAACCTTTTAAGTTGTTAAAATTATTGCAAATGAAACCATCACATTTAAAAAATAAAGATTATTGTCTCGATCATTCTATACTTTCTCCAATAGCATAAACCCTTCGGGTTTCAAATAAATTAAAGCCCAAGAGCTATCTATCTAGCTGACAGTTCCAATGGATATTTGCCAAGTTGTAGTTTGATATTTTTTCATTCTATAAAACTCAAATAACATTACGCCATATTAAAAAAAGAGATAGGTAAAGGTGATACCAATACACCCACATTTAGCCACTGCCACAAAACAGCTGGTAAACCTACTTTTACTCGAATACTAATATCCAGGCCTCAGGTTAGTAATGCACCATTACCACTTTTGGTATTCAACTTCAATTCAATTTTTATTAGCATAATATGGGCTGTTTTATTGCAAACACGTCGATAAAGGGTTGTCAACAAGTAATGAAAAAAATGAAAGACACTTTTTAAAATAAATAAATGATAAATAATATCCCGGACAAGTTACACAAATTGAATCTAACCCCAAAGTAAGCAAATTATATGTTTGTGTTATGGATGTTACTCAACGATTAGATACAAGAATAGATTTAAGAAACACCCAGACCCGGAAATGCAGACATCTAAATGTTCATTATACAAATTCTTGCCCCCGTCTGGAATCGAACCCGAGCCTCGTGGTTGGTCCGACTACTTAGGCGTGTACGCTAGCCACTCGACCAACGAGACGGTCGAAAATAACTAATTATAGCTAGCCCTGAATTTTTTAGGCGGCCCATTTTAATAGTATTTTTTTTTACTACATTTATTTTAAACTCTGTGACATTCTATTACTATCTATTATGATGTATATACGGACCTTTAACTATGTGTATTTTCCAGTGTCAACTGATACTATCTAGGGCCTTTCCATGAAATTTTAGAATAAAATTATTTTAATGATAGACGAGCAGCACATGCAGCACATACTACGAATTTACGATTTGCCTTAAATGGTTGAACGATACGTTTTGAAGTCACTCTTCAGGCCTTGTACTATATCTCTACGAGTAACCTGCATCTTATTAATGTGCCCTTAAGTTCCTAACTAAAATTTGTAACTCAATCACGATAAAGACAATTTTCGAAGTTAAAACTTCTTTAGCGGCGTTGCGCACTTTTTTGGAATTGGTTAAACTTCTAAACTCGCGTCAGGACACGTGACCTGATTCATAAGACAAAAAATCATAAGACGGCGCATGCCGCTTGTGCGAATAAGTCAGCACAGGGCGCTTGTGCTTGACATTCTACTAGGTGGTAGAGTTTCGCAGCAACTCGTCCGCATTCGTACCTATTCCTGACGCCGTAATGTCAGTGCTTGTCGTTGACGTGTTCCGGTTCGGAGGATAAAGTAGCCAGTAAGCTTACTTTTGCCTGAGGCGTTACATCCTGGCTTCCGGTCGGCAACGCACCATTACCAAATTTGGGGTCCCTAGGCGGCTTGAATATCTTATTATCATGAAATTCGTATGCTTGTTTGTCTTCCAATATCATAAAACCTATGTTACAACTAGCTGCCCCAGCAAACTTCGTCCCGCCAACATTCGGATAAAAACTATCCTATCTTTTAAGATGGACCAAACTACAGATATATGTGAAATTTTATCGAAATCTTTTCAGTAGTTTTGGAGTTTATTGGCAACATACATCCTGACACAAGATTTTTATATATTTAAGATATAATAACCCTTTATTGTTCAACATATAACAAAGAAATATTAAATGAAATCTAAAAGTCTGTCTTTCTGTTACAATTTCACGGTTAAACCGGAAGACTATTTTTGTGAAATGGATTATTTTCATTCAAGTTTAAACATAGGCTACTTTTAAAAAATGTACCACCAGAGGATTATAAGGTTGCTAACTTTATTTAAGGTTACCAAATTTTGATGAAAGTAATGTTGAAGTTAACAAGTAATATCGCAACCAAGTTGGAAGCGAAGCAAAATCCATATTAAACAATTAAAAAAGTCTGTCTGTCTGTCTGTAACGCTTTTAGGGCCTTAACACATAACAGCGTTACGGCGCCGCGCTGCTAGAATCAGCGGTAGCGTCAGGGCCAATTGTAGCGGCGCGGCACTATTTACTTAGTTAAAAAAAGTTTAATCTTTTAAATATCAAATAAGCAATCAGTTTTTCACAATCGTCCATGTCTTAGACAAGTATGTGACGGCGCAAATCCGCAACTTACGTCTAAACCATTTGACCAAAATTACATATTATGCTACATTTAATCAGCCTCCAAAAAATTGTAATGGGGATGAAATTTTAGATGAAAATCTGCTCTACTCTGAAGAACAGTTAGTTACATATACATCTTAATTTATAATAACTTACCTATAAAATTGACATGTAACACGGCCAGAACAAGGAAGCGCGCTAGGGATCCGCAACCTCGCCCCTGGAAATCTGCCGCCATTGTGCCTCAACGGGTCACCGTCCTGTGCTGCCATCTATCACTATGTTGTGACTTTAAAATATCTTCTAAATTTTTCATTTTTGTGGAATATTCTTCGAGTTTTCATGAGATCCTGAAAAAAGACATCTAAATGAATTCTAAGATTTCAGTATCTTCACGCCCATATCCCCGAAGAGGTAGGCAGAGGCACAACCAGGGCACCCACGACTAACCGAAGATACTAAGTTCCATAATGTGATAGGTGGCAAGCCTATTGCCAACCGGGTACGTTTCCAATCCTGACCAACATTTTTTTAAATTAGAAAATTGGAAAAATCCAATTTTGTTTTTGTTGGCCGACCCGGGATTCGAACCCGAGACCTCATGCAGTCAAGTCCAACACCCGGACCGCTCGACCACAGAGGCGACAAGATTTCATTTTTGTGAAAAATTGTAATTAGAATTAAAAACTGCACAAAGATTTTTGTTCAATTTAAATGTAAATAGTGATTACAATTTTATTCGAGTTGTTGAATTTATCGTAACACTGTATTGCCAGTTTATAAAAAATCAATTAATTTAAATTACCAATTTATCTTCTTATAGCAGCTTTTTAACTTGAGTTCAGCTAAGACAACAGTCAAAAAATCAACTTAGTCGCCCTTCCATTTGCACGTTCATGGGTTAACTACTTAATTCCGAGTTAGCTTCTAACAGTTCAGTTTGACAGTTCAGTTCAGTCATTATTAATTTTAAATTAGGAACGTGCAAGTGAACCTAAGTTGTTAAATATCTAAAATAGTACAAAAATGGCTATACAAAGTTTTCTGGGCCTGCCAGTAACATTACACTATGTTACTAACATTAAATTATAAACTGGAATTTTGATCTCATGTTCTAAAACTATCAGAGGTAGTAGGAAACCCACTTTCATCCCATAACTCGTACTTTTAAACTATAAATCTATCTGATAATTTACACACACATCACCCAAATTGAACCCAACCCCAAAGTTAGCAATTTATATATTTGTGTTATGGGTGTTAGTCAACGATACTAATTCATACCTGAATTAACTTCAGAAATACATCCAAACCTAGAAATGCAAACATGAAAAATGTATGTATATGTAATAATGTATGTGTATTTTAAGTTCAAGTATTGCTGTGTTACTTAAAAAAATGACCAAAGTACTGTACAAAAACAAACTTCCAAAAATTCACATTTTTAAATGAAGAAACACTTGTACCGTTTTATGTATCACTTATATTTTTTTAAAGATAGTCTGCCGGTTTCGCTTATGACAGCACCAACAGAGCGAACTTAAACTAATAATCAATATTTTTGATTTATAAACATAAATTCATTTCATAGTGGGTAGATATAAAAAAACTTTAATACACAATGGAGTTGCTACCTGTTGATTCTTTCCCCAACAGCCAAAAAACAAGTGTTTCTTCGTTTAAAAATATAACTATAATGGGATTCGAAAGTTTTGCATTCTACACTGACAAAGTCGCTGGTAAGTATATAGTTACTAGCTGACCCAGCAAACTTCGTATCGCTTGACATTAATGCTTCGACAGCAGCGCAGTCTGTCGGATCCGATGTGAAACATTCCAAAATCAACAACGACTTATTATTAAAAAAATAAATAAAAAAACATTTTCCAGGAGACCAAATTGTGAATCTAAACCATTCTCGAATTAAGGGAACACGCACAAAAACTTTCATCAACATCGGTCCAGACGTCTAGAAGGAGTTCAGTGACATACACACTCACTGATAAATTATATATTTAAAAATAGATGAAAAAAGTTAGGTAGCTATATTGCATGAAATTTTGTGAAGAACATTGATTTATGTATGTCATTCCATCACATTTTACGCATGTACCGGTTCAGGTTACGCGGGATCTTTTAGTGGAACTGAATAAATTATGTATTCTAAAACGCAGATAAAACCATGGAAAGAGGCTGTTTAAAATAAATTTTAAATAACTTCGCGAAGAAGCCTTGATAAATTCAAGGTAATAAAAATGTAAGTTCATGTCCCTTAAACCCCAAGACACCATTAACATTTGGGTTTAATTTATTACTTGCCTTAGGAAAAACCTTTTTAATCGTCACTTAGAGTAGTCTCTCCTGTCCACCAGTTGAAGATTTTCTAGATGGAGTAGATTTTATAGTAGGTAATGACTTATCGAAATCATACTTAATGTTCATACTAAACCTAAATAGGCTTCTAAAGTAGAAAACAAGTTGCTCGTTGCTCAAAATTTACTTGAAGTTGGGACGGGGACATGTGCGGGGAAGTGAGGAAGCGTATCGCGCATTCGATCATGCTAGTTCATAATCATGCTTTGTCTATTTGTTAAACCACTGTTGCGATAAAAATTGTTTCGTGTTATAAAATGTTGTATTTCATGCAATGTAATCTACTATCAAATTCAATATTGTCAGTTTAACAAGCATACAATATTTTGAATAAATATCAAAGATTAGTAGGTTATTACATGATTTCCTTACTTTTTGCCAAAAGCCTAATTTTTTGTGACATAATATCAAGATTACATAATTTATAAACTGAACTATAAAAACAAATATGCCAAAAAATATGATGTAGAATTGGCGCTGAAAGTCGCAATTCGATTGTTGCACTTGACTGTACCTGTGTTAGACTTTAGAATGAACTTTGCGCGAGGCGCATTTAAGTTTTGCGTGAACTGTAGTAGTATCAATATCATTTTCACCAACAAAAATTACCTTGTTTTTTTTAGTATTTGTGCAACATATAAAATTATCTTTTCGGGTTTTAAAAATTGCATCCCAAAAACTACTGACTGTAAGTCGATGAAACTAATTTTGTTGATTTTTTTCATTTTGATTAAGATCTAGAGCGTATTTTTTTTAGATATAAATTAAACATTTTATTGAATGAGTCGTTACTTTGTGGAAATTCACATGCAATTCATCTCAGCCTTTACTGTTAATAACTGTTAATTAAAGTTTTCAAACTAATAATTTACGGGGACGCTAGCGAGTATAGTAAACTTGACGAGTCTCAATCTCATTATAAGTTCTAAACCTGAACATTAGGTATTTTATTTTACGATTAGCTGTCCTTCGGTGGACCATCTATCATTCCACCCATTCAGTTTGCATGGGAAAAATTAAAATGTTGTGTTTCCTAGTTTTAAATCTTTTCTTTTAAATCTTCCCTGGACATCCACAAATAATTCAAAAAACAAATTAGCAAAATCGGTCTAGCTGTTCTCCAGTTTTAGCGAGACTAATGAACAGCAATTGATTTTATTCATATTTTTAAATGAAGAAACGGTTGTGCTGTTTTACGTATATATACTCATAATTTATTATTTTATCAAGTGTTTCTTCATTTAAAATTATTCATATTTGGAAGTTTTACCGAGCACCGACGATGGAAAATATCGAATATAATTGATTTTTATATACAAGAAGAAGATATCCATAATATTTACTCTTACTACAATAATTTCATATCAATAAATAGGAATTCCGCCAAGTGCGATAACAACATGGCCAACCGGAAGTAGTAATTAATGCGAGCGCTACATAACGCGTTTCCCCTTCCTGCTGCGTGCACATCAAACGACATTATCGTATTGTATAAAGCCTCATCGTACCCGTTCATAAGTTACTTTAAAGTTATGCGCTGGAACAGGGTGAATTATTTCAATTTTCAAGCAGTGGAAATAGTTTCCAAGTAATAAAGTTTTAAGCGTTGTTTCGCATGACTTGTTAATTCTTGAGAGTTAAACGTTAAGATTTTTAATACTTATGCATGTTTTACTTCGGATTTAATTAAAATTTGCTTCGAATTTATTTTGTTACAGTTAACCTTCATTAAAATGAATTTGTAGCAAATAAATTACGTTTTGAGGATATTGATTTTTAAAGAAACAAAGATTTCACCTCATTCTAGATTTTAATCGGTTCATTTCTACTCTAATTGACAAGATTTTAAAAGTAAAATTTTAAGACTTTAATTCATAAGCATGTTTTACTTCGAATTCAATTAAATTTTGACATCAAATTTGTTATGTCACAGCAAATGTTTATTAAATTAAATTTGTCACACGATAAATAACGTTTTGAGGATGTTGATTTTAAAGATAAAAAAGATGTAAATAAAATGAATTTAAAAAAAATGAAAAATGTATATGTATTATGGTGTAACAAAACAGGCAAAATGTGATGATGAAAATGATGAAGAATAATCTTACCTTCGAGGATCGATTATTAAAGAAAGAATTAGATTTGACCTTACCTTACCCTTTGTCACTTGATGACAAATTTTTGAGAGTTAAACGTTTTCTCCAGTGTGAAGTAAAAGACAAACACACTTTCACATTAAAAATATTAGAATGGATGCTGTATATCATCAAACTCAGAATACTATAGACCATGGCAATACCGATATTGAAACCTTGCAATATCACTGATTTATTTTAATTGCATTAATTTTGTTAATTTGAGTTTTGATTTATGGTATAGGACAAATATTTTATGAAAACAGATTTTATAGATTGGGATGTAGTTAGTTTCCTCCATATTGAATAAGAATTTAAAACTTTCTTCGTATCTTCTAATACAGGTACCCTCAATGTATTTAAAAGATCCAGCATTGTTGCAAAGCTAAGCATAGTAATGAAATAACAATAAAAGTAAATCTGTACATAATACATTTTTAAAAGTGTGATTGCTAATAAAAAAAATAGAAAGATTAAAAAAATAAAGATACATATTGCTTAAAAAATGCAAAACCTACAACAAGGGTAATATTTTTTTCTGTTTTTCTCTTTGTTTAATTTTCACGCAAAGACTACTTTTAACCGGAACGTTGTTTACTTATAGCTCGGATTAACTAGACACGATATTTCACTTAAACATGTAAAGGAAGTCATGGGAAACAGCTGGTTATCGATAAGGCATTTAATTTTTAAGCAATATATATAAAAGAAAGTCGGCCTGGTTACACTATTTATAACTTAAGAACTGCAGCAATTACTTAGAACCTGGAAACGGACATAGGATGTATTTTTCCCCATCGGCTACCAGAAAACTAGAAAAACATTTTTAAAATTTCCATAAAAACTGAACGGGCAGAACGAAGTTTGACGGAACAGCTAGTGTTTCTATAATTCCGCTAATTTGAAACAATGTCCTATTTCCAAAACCAATTTCCGATATGCAATTCATAAAATTATATCATTACTTATCAGAGAAATGTTAAAATTGACACAATAAACACAAATTAATGAACGGTCATCGAAAACATTTTCGGTATCGACATGTTGGCAATTCCAACTCATTTGTAAGAGCAGCAATTATATGGAGGCGTAATCAGGCCGCGGCTGCGTGTGGCCACGGTCCCTGATTCTGCTGCACATTAAACTGATTAGTACGGGAAAACTCCATTACATATTAATTTCGTTTCTATTACAGTCATTTGAATTTACAAACATTAGGCAACTGTCATAACTTATTATTTTAGTAAGTAATAGAAAAATACACTCGTATCCATGAAGAGGTAGGCAGAGGCACAACCAGGGTACCCACGACTAGCCGAAAACACTGAGTCCCACAATGTGATACGTGGCAAGCCTATCGCCAACTGGGCACATATCCAATCCCAGGCAATATTCGTCACATCATCTTTTTGCTGCCCGACCCGGGAATCGAACCCCGGACCTCACGAAGTCAAATCCGACACCTGGACCGCTAGACCACAGAGGATTTTTGAGGCGATGGTTCGTTTTAAACATGGTTATTTAAGGTTTGGGTTGGTTTAAGTTGGTTTAAAGTGTGTTCACGCCCATATCCCCGAAGAGGTAGGCAGAGGCACAACTAGGGCACCCGCGACTAGCGTAAGACACTAAGTACCAAAATGTGATAGGTGACAAGCCTATCGCCAATCGGGCACATATCCAATCCCGAGCAAAATTTTTTTTAATAAGAAAATTGGAAAAACCCAATTTTTTTTTCTTACCCGACCCCGGGATTCGAACCTGGGACATCTTGCAGTCAAGTCCAACAACTGAACCGCTAGACCACAGAGGCGATGATGATTTAAGTTGGCGCGGTTGGTAAACTGTGTGGTGGTTGTAACTGTGTGAGTTTTTCTGCTTATGTTTGTTAGAATTTTGGGTTCAGAACTTATTGGTGGACTAACTTGTTGATGGAACATCTACGTGTATATTTGCTTCTAGCTTCCGCCCGCGACTCCCTCCGCGCGTACATCCGCTCTAAAACTGATTTTTTTTTCTACGTATTTTTCCAGGACAAAAAGTATCCCATTTTATACCCAGGACAATAAGGTATAATTATACCAAGTTTCATCGAAATCGAACCGTTACTTTTCAAGTGATGCCTGAACATACAAACAGACAGACAAAAATGTTTTTATTCACATTTTTGGGTTTGGTATCGATTCAGTATTTATTTTTTCAATATTTTCAATGTACAGAATTGATCCTTCTACAGATTTATTATATGTATAGATTAAATTCTTTTAGTGGTGCATTTTCGTCAAAATAAATTCTTTATACAGTGATGAGAGACACATACAGTATTAATTATACAGTTTAATCTAACTTGAAAGATAGGACAGCTTACATCTCAATTTATGATAAAAAAAATTACCACCATTGAATGACTATTCTTGATGCAATTTATTTAGAAACACTTGTACTTTCCTCAACATATTTTATTATTTTTATGATTTAGCCAACCGGTTTCGCTATACAAGCATCATCAGGGCTATATAACAACTGAAGTTTTGTTGAAAATAATACCGTCTAATTGTCATCCTCAAAAATGACGGTTTTTAAATAAAAAAAATACTGAGTGATGACATTAGTAAACAAATTTGAATTGACTGGGTTGACACGTAGGATTTTTATCCCAATAATGGGGAAGATTTTCCCTTAACTAAGTACTACTAATGTTATCTATTAAACTAAATTCTACTATTAAAAAATGTTTGAAAAATTTAAATCAAATTAAAATGAAATATTCTAATAATAGTAAAATAAAATAAATCGAACTCCTTTGGTAAAAATGTCAAAATACCACATTGTACAACAAAAAACATCTCGAAATACCGAAAATTACAAATGATGTCAAAAAAATAGTAATAAATATCAAATTAAAACGTTATACATTACAAAATTCAATAGAAATATAAAATAATCATAATAAAATAAAAGGAAATGTCAAATAATTACGCAAAATAAAACTATGTCAAAAAAATGGCTGTCAGAATTAATTACTTACTCCTAAGAATGCTATAGATATCTATTTATTTATTAAAAATTATTTGTGTATGTAGAAATCTATTAATTAAAAAACACGAATGACTATTTAATTTGTAGAATGTAAAACTGTTTCGAATTTTAATCTGAATAAAATATAATAACCCACATTGCATTATGCATAAATTTAATCACCAAAGTTTATTTATACAGAATATCAAAAACTGTAATTCAAAATAATCATGGTTTATTGGTACCCAAATGATAGTACTCGTATATAAAAAGAGAAATCCAATCTGTCATTGATATTAAAATAAAACTAATTTTAATACAACAAAGTGGTATTTTAAAAGCATTGCTGGAAATATGGAATTGATTTAGTTTATTTTGCATTTTAATATAACTGTTGTTTATTTATTGCCTCTGTGGTGTAGTGGTCTAACGTCGGACTTGACTTCTTAAGATCCCAGGTTCAAGATCAAATCTGTCGGGCAACAAAAAAATAGAAAATGCGTATTTTAATTATCTTATAAAAATAACGTTGCTCGGGATTGGATATATGCCCGGTTGGCAATAGGCTTGCCACCTATCCCATTGTTGGTACATATACATACATACTAGAGTACATTGTAAGTATCTATGCGCCGGCTAGCCTTGGATGCCTTAGTTGTACCTCTGCCAATCAATGTTTTCAAAACAATCGATTTCCTATGAAATTCATTTGAATATTATATTTGTTACAAGTTATATAATAATCTGAGTCGACAGATGTTGACTAATTTCACTAAATCTACCTAATCAAAATTTAAACAACAATAATCTTAAATTAAAAAAAAAATATTGAATTATCGACAAACGGTACATCCGTTTACAAGTTACAATGATAAAGATAGACACACACCACACTTACATTTAATTCACAACACCTCTCCTTTTGATGTGCGTTAAGATACGAAGCATGAGACCGTAACTTTGAATAATATGATCCATTAGCCACCTCCCACTTCTTTCATCCAGTCCTTGTCATCAAGTCCTAGGCGTCAGAAAATATGAACAGATCGAATTAAGATAAATCTAGCCAGTCCAAACTCGACGTGTTTACCAGTAGTCATTCCAGGAGGGTTACGTCTCCTACCTTCGAGCTCCATCATCAAACCAGCTCAGTTGTACCAACATACATTAGTGTTTAAAATGTTAGGCCTCACATAAATTTAAAATTAAAATAAACACCCAAAGTAAGTCTAATATCCATTCAGATGAGCTGATGACCTTGAACGCTTGAAATATTTTCATGGAATACAGTTAAGAAACATCACGTCAGCTTTTAAATGAAAAAACAGCGTTGTAGTTCGTACATCCGCTGGAGAGCTGCAAACACACACACACACACACACACACACACACACACACACACACACACACACACACACACACACACATACACACGTTAAACTTATAACACCCAAAATAATTAGCGACATTGGTGTTCACGCGTAATGCGATGACCTAGGGAAATATATTATATAACATATAGAGCTCATTATGAATTATATAGTATATTAGCTTATTATTAGAACAAAGCCTGAAACTGTGCTCGTAATTTATATATACTAGTGGTCGCCCGTTTTTCGAGTAGACCATCGTAAATTTTAATTATAAGTTAATCAATATAACTTATTAAAATATAATGTTCAGACATTAAAAAAAATTATTATTAAGTATCTTTTTGATAAGAACGCCATCTTCATTTATCAAGACCAACTTAGTTTTTAAACACTATGAATATAGTTTGTGCGCCATCTGTGAACTTTTATCGTTATCAATATTTTGTTTGTGTGTGTCAAATGCATGGTAGTATGTGTGATGTCTTATTTTTTGATTAAATGCAATTTATATTTAATAGTACAGATTTAATTATTATAGTTCTACACTTCTTCTACACATAAGTCATAAGTACATCCCATTTTTCACATTCCTCAGTCCGCACAATTTTCGTGAAAAGAAGTCCAACGTTTTTGCTTTACGTATTAATATTATGATGATGTTCTGTAAATATTTTAGATTTATAATAAGTTTGAATAAGTATTATTTTATATTAAAATGCCTGATCTGATATCATATGTACACGTTTATCCTTTATTTTATTTATTTATTTTACACTTTATTAATAATAATAATAATAATTGTTTATTTGCCAAAAATGTGGTACTTACAGTAAGTTGTTACATATTTCCATGGTCCTGTACATTTTGTCATAGTATGACATGCAAATTTATAATGAGAATCACACGCATTTAGTTTGATTATTTAACTAAAAACTATAAAACTGATTCAATTCACTGTGTGTCAACAGATATTTATATTTGTTAATTATTCTATTATTGTAGGTAGTTTACAAATAACCATAAACATAACAAATAATAGTGCAGCAGTCGAAATAGCCGTTAAAAGTGATAACTAACGGTTTTATCTGTTGAACTTTTTGCAATCGCATTATCATATTTGGTATCATTTCAATTTACTGTCTACTTGAAAATTACATCGGTACAAATAAATGAAAATATAAAAATGATAAATTAGATAATAATGTCAATTCTATAAATAATATTTATCGCATGTCAATAATTATGTTATTTATGTCAATTCAATCAATAATAATTAAAGAAATAGTTATTACTTAATAAATTATAAATATATAGTAAAATGTCAAAAAAACGACTTAAAAACTAAAATATATCTCAAAACAATTAAATTAAATTATTCAAACATATTGTAACCATAAACGACCAAAACGTTTTTTAATTATCTACTCATTTTTACTTTCAAAAAATTCTTTGATCGAATAAAAGTTATAACATAAAAGCCAATTTTTAAGAGAATTACCCTGACATTTTGGTGGTAGTTCTCGTATGGATTTAGGGACTTTATTATATACTTTAATGCACATCACGAAACAGTTTTGCTGAAATGTAGTTGTCCTGCATTGTGGTAAAATTGGTCTAGTGGGATCTCTGTATCCTAGCCTAGACGTATCTTTTGCTCTGACGAACCAATGCTGATTCTTATTTATGAATTTCACTGTTTCTAAAATAAACATATCGAATAAAGTAAGAATTTTGTTAATCTTGAATAATGGCTTGCAAGATTCCATAGGACCAACATTGAAGATAGCTCGTAAACATTTTTTCTGAACTTTAAAAACTTTGTTCGCAGTGCAAGAATTTATCCAAGTTATTATACCATACCGCGTTACTGACGAAACATGTGCATGATATGTCGTCAGAGCTGCTTCTCTGCTGATAGTACGTGATATTTTTCGAAGGGCAAAAACATATTTATTGAGCTTAAGACATAAAAATTCAATGTGAGATTTCCAATTCAGATAGCTATCTATATTAATACCTAAAAATTTACAGTCATGGACTTCGGTAATTTGATGGTTGTTATACTCTATTTTTAAATGTGGTCGAGATGCACGATAGTGAGAGAATTGCATTAATTTAGTTCTGTTAACGTTTGCTTTTAAGTTATTTAATTCTAGCCATTTAAATACCAGCTCTACTGATCTGTTTAGTTTTGTTTGGAATATTTCATCTTTTCCATCTACGATTAAAGCAATATCATCGGCAAACATACTACACTGACACTCAAGAATATCAGGAAGGTCATTAATATTTGCTAAAAAGAATAACGGTCCCAGTGTGCTACCCTGTGGAACTCCGAATTTGTTTAACAAGCTTTCCGATTTGTATGTTATTATTTCAGATATATTGTTAGTTGTGTTAATTTCAACGTATTGCTTACGATTTGACAGATAACTTTTAATCCACTGTAAAGCGATACCTCGGATACCATAATTTTGAAGTTTAATAAGAAGATTATCGTGATCTACGAAGTCAAACGCTTTTGACATGTCAAAAAATACCACTGCAACTAAACCTTTTTTATTAATAATTTCCGTTATTTTTTTACTAATGAAAATACAGCTAAGGCTGTAGATTTATTTTTTTGATATCCATATTGCTCAGTATGTGTTGTATTTTGTTTCATAAAAAATTTGTTAGCCGTTCATGCATGACTTTTTCAAAAATTTTTGCTAATACAGGAATTAGTGTGATGGGCCTATAATTACTTATATGATGTTGACTACCATTTTTATATAATGGTTTTACAACTGAAATTTTGAGGTTGCTAAGAAAAATACCTTGAGAAAATGATTCATTTATCAACCATGCAAGTATTGGTGACAAGATGTTTACTGCACTTTTTATGACAGAAGTGGATATCGAGTCATAGCCTACTGATTTAGTATTTTTTAAAAGATTTATTATCTTTGCTACTTCAGTTTCACTAGTTGGCCGTAAAAAAATACTATCCTTCGATTATTTTATGTTGTTGTTAAAATAATTTTTTTTCTTGTGTTATTTTATGATTAGTTAAATTAATAAAGTAATTGTTGAAGGCGTTTGCAATTTTCAAGGGATCCGTTATCTCAATGTCATTACTGATAATTTTGTTTAAGTTATAATTCTATTTTGTTGAACCTGTTTCTCTTTTAATTATGTCCCACATGACACGACTTTTATTTTTTGAGTTAAAAATATATTTTTTGTTACTCTTGTTTTTAGAATGCATTATACATTTTTTTTAAATCTTGCAATATGTGTTATATTTATCTTTTAGTGCATCGGATTTATTTTTATAATATTTGTAACGTAATATTCTTTTACTTGAACATGAAACTTTTATTCCCTTTGTAATCCAGTTTATGCCATGATTGTTTGGATTAACTTTTATTTTAATTAAAGGAAAACAAAGATTATAAAACATGCTCAGATTTTCATGAAATATACTAAAACTCTTGTTGATATTTCCTTCCTCCATTACCTCTTTCCATGATATTGGTTTTAAGCACTCTTTAAATTTATTTATATTTTCAGAGCAAAGATTACGTCTGTAAATATATGAATTCCTTTTGTTCTTATTAATAATTATGGGATTGCTAAATTGTAACATTTGACAAGTGTTGTGATCTGATAGATACAGATTTTTTAAAAAACTCTGAGTATTTTTTATGTTGCTCGCAATGTTATCAATACAGGTCTTCTGCCTAGTCGGTTCTTGTATATGTAGTGTTAAATTATAGTTACTGAGTAAATTTTTAAATTCAATTGTATTATTATTATTATTTAAAATGTCAATATTACAATCTCCTGTTAGAATTATGTTCCTGTTCAAATTGCCACTAAGTCTATGTAATAGAATTTGTAGTTTATAAAAAAATATGTGAACATTGGAATCGGGTGTTCTATATATACAAATTATGTAACAGTTTAATGCAGGAAGAAAGACACCGCAACATTCAAATACTTTCTCAATAGATAAATCGGTACAATTGTCCAAAACGTGTGCTTCAATATTATTTTTCACAAGTATACAAACACCTCCACGACTTTTTGACTGCCTACAATAAATTGAACCAATCTTATAGTCATGTAGTATTATGTTACTTTCTTCACCTTTCTTGACAAAAGTTTCAGAAAAGCACAATATGTCAATATACTTATTAGATTCATATACTTTCTTTAGAGATACCTGTAATAATATCAATTTTGTTCAAGAGGCCAGCGATGTTTTGATGCATTAACGTTGTGAAATCAAGACCAAAGCTTCTTTTACTAACGAAAAAGCTGTGTGCTGTCGTTAAAGTTATCACTGATAGTAGATTTTAGTTTTTCTATTTTCTTAAAATAAAATTCTTAAAATAAAATATTATAAACATAATAAAGAATTGACAGCGAAAAAATATAAATATTGTACAAAAGGCGAACTTATCTCTAATATATCTATGTATATTATCTATTTTAAAAGAATATAAACACTAACAAAATAATCTCATACCATTCGTCAGTAGAGCGGGACAGACAAAAAAATAAAATTGCTGCGTCAGCCTATATCCGTCGAATGGTCGAAAATCAATAGCCAATATGTGCCTATCATTTTGACATCTAGAATTTCGTACGTAACAGAGTTATCCCTGAATATCGGATATGCAAACATAAGGTGAGCGTATCATATTTCTGGACATCGTAAAATCGTGTACCATTTCCGATATATGTATACTTGTTCAAATTATAGCGTCTATTTGGTTTTTGCCTTGATAATTTTGCTGCTTTGTAGGTGTATATGTTCCTGAACTCAAGCAGAACCCAGTAATTGCAATGGTATTCTTACACCCACTCGTATCCCGTATTTTCCCCTTGTTGGTCCAAGCTTCTTTATAGAATAGATCATTTGCTTTCCTGTAACGCAGCTTGTAAAACGTAAGCATAGGCTTACCGTCACTAACACCGTGACATCTGACTAGGTAGGGTTTCGTAGCGACTCGTCCGGATTGGTACCATCGCCTTACCTACTCCTGCCGTCATAACGTCAGTGTTTGCCGTTAACGTATTCCGGTTCGGAGGATAAGTTAGCCGGTATATTTACTTTTGCTCGAGGGCTAATATCGCGGCCTCAGGGTAGTAACGCAGCATTACCACCTTTGGTGTCTCTAAACGAAGTGAATTCCTTACCATCAGGAGCCGTGGCCACCAAGTCTGGATCTGATAACGGAATCCCAGGAAAAAGTAGGGAAAATCTCAATTTCTGTGTATTTAGACTACATAGGTAATTATTTAAATTAAAGTCGGTTTTTTGCTGATTTAATACTCTTAAATCTAATAAGTTTTTGCTATTTTCTATATGCGTTTTGTTATTTTTATAGTGCTTGTGTGTTGGTAACAAACGTCTTCTTCCTTCAAAAAAGAGGGATATGTGTTTGTCACTTAGTTATTTCTAACACCTAAACAGATTAGGAAGAAACTTAGCAGAGAAACGGAAAAGCGAAACTTATAATTTTCCTACTTCTTTGAAAACCTTTTCGGTTTACAAAGCATTTTTAAATTTTTGACGGTTATAGCTGCCATATATTGTTAACTATATGTCTGTTTGAAACTGCTATAAAAAACAGTTTCCCCTGAGAGTTATGAAATAATTGAAAGCAAAGCCTGTGTGGTCTAGAGGCCCAGGTGATGGACTTACTTCATGAGGTCCCGAGTTCGATTATCAAGTTGGGCAAGTAAAAGAAAATGTAGTTTTTCATATTTTCTAATAAAATAATTTTGCTCGGAATCGGACATGTGCCCGGTTGTGCCCGGTTGGCGATAGGCTTGCCATGTATCACATTGTGGGATTTAGTGTCTTCGGCTAGTCGTGGGTGCCCTGGTTGTGCCTCTGCCTACCCCTTCAGGGGTATGGGCGTGAAGATACTTTTTTATTAATTAAATATCAGAAATTAATTCTCCTTTGTAATTCAGTAAGGTGCCTAGTTTTATGAAAACAAAAAGAAGTTTCACGTTCCCGTAATGCGAGAACTGAAGTTTTCTTATTGAGCTTCTTTGTAATTAGAATAGTTTTCTGTTAGAGAAAACTATGCGAAAGTATTATTTTCTCTTTGAAATGAGAGTTTTTTACTGTATCTTTTCCTGAAATATATGAGATCGGATGTCGGGTATGTCGGATTTGAGTTCTCAAAGTTTTTTAATTTTTTTTTGGGAGTGGAAATCAATAACAAAAAAACAACTTAAAATCACCTCTGTGTTTCAGTGGTCCGGCGTCGGATTTCAGTTCTTAACTGATTATTTAATTGTGATGATATGCATATAGATCGAAGTCGAAGGTCGAGTTTAAACACAGACTTTAATATATAATAATTTAAGAAAAAATCAACCCCCTAAGGACTGCTACGGAGGATGAAAGTTTGCATAAAAATCTGCCTTTGTAGTCTAGCGGTCCGGCGTTGGAGTAGACTTCTTGAGGTCCCGGGTTCGATCTTTGGGTCACGCAATAAAAAAATGAAAATCTGTATTTTCATTCTACTAAGAAAAAACGTGGCCCGGGATTTAATACCTGCCCGATTGGTGATAGACTTGCCACCTATCACATTGTGGGACTTAATATCTTCGGCCCGTGGGTGCTTTGGTTGTACCTCTGCCTACTTCTTTGGGGATATGGGCGGGAAGATACTTAAAGAAATATTCGTTGCTTACAGACACCAAAACATACACTAACATATGCTGCCTACCGTGCCTAACAACAAATGTTGTATAAATATTTTTTAAACATACAAAATTATTGATTAGGTTATTAAGATATTCAGTCTTGCGATAAAAAAATTAAACGCTCGTTGAACACATATTTAACTAAACGCTGTTTGAAATTCGATTCTACACCAATAATATGCTACTATGTCACCCATATGAGGTGACTATTTATTGAATGTCAATTTTAGACGGTACCATCATAATATTAATACGTGATGTAAAACTTTCAACCCCTTTTTACGGAAATTGCGCGAACAGATAGTATGAAATTTAGCACCCTTATAGTTTATGTGTAGTAGAACTGCAGAATGCTAATATTTTTTCCATAGAAATGCTAATAAAGTACATTAAATCAATAAATGAAACATTACACATACAATCACGCAAGACACACACTAACAAAAATATTTATAACGATAAAAGATCACAGAGAGCGCACAAACTATATTCTTAAAGTTTGAAAATAAAGTAGTTGGTCTTGATAAATGAAGATGGCGTTCTTAACAATAAGTATTTTTTTTATTATGGTTGAAATTTGACCAACGACTGACCACTAGTATAATAATACATGCCTTTAATTTTTAATGGTATCATGTTTTAGTATTTAATAAAACTTGTAATTTACAATTATTGCGAAATTTATAATTTATTAAAAACAATTTTAAAATTTATTAAGTTTAAACCTCATGATTTATGAACTACCACTGTTTAAATAACTAGCCAGTGAGTAAAAAAAAACAAAACACAAAAATAGTAATAACACATTTTAATCTAAGATTGTAGTGTTAAGTTTTTGGCTGCAACTATTGTGAAAAAAAAACGTCAAGCTCCAAAGCTCAGTCAGCCACATCCTTCAGTTTTGATAGGTGAACATGCGTTATTGGATACGAACTAGTATCTTCACGCCAATATACCCGAAGGGGTAGACAGAGGCACAACCAGGGCACCCACGACTAGCCGAAGACACTAAATCTCACAATGTGACAGGTGGCAAGCCTATCGCCAACCGGGCACATATCCAATCCCGAGTAACGTTTTTTTTATTAGAAAATTGCAAAATACCCAATTTTATGTTTAGTAACCCGACCCGGGAATCGAACCCAGGACCTCACGCAGTCAAGTCCGACAAGTGAACCACTAGAATACAGACTATTTCAGTGTTTAATGCCCTGTTCCTATATTCAATTTTGCTTTGCCGTTTCTTCTCCTGTCTGGCTAGGCTTGGAAACGATGGTAGCTTACGGTAGAAAGGGACAAATTAATTTACATTCTAAAAATTTTTTTAATTAAAAGTAACTAAATAATTAAAATTAATAATTTGATTAAAACCTATAGTAATATTTGCACAGCACAAGTTGGTAGAATATTTTATAACGCTTAAATAATTTTGTAACATCTTTGTAACACTCATATTCCGGAAATAAGTATTTTTTCTTTCCTTTTTAAAAAAATGAGTCATTTTGTTTACGAACTGTAGCTTTTTGTACGAATCGTAAGTCGTCATCGAAATGAACGATGTAAGATCGACGCGTCAACATGCTCTCTGTGGTTTGTTGCTTAAGCGAATAGCTTAATTGATTGGTTGACTGATGTTATAGTGGCTTGAATACGTCAGTAAGACTGTATGGCAAGTTCTCATAAAATCCTCTTTAACCTTCGACAGAAAGTAAGGTGTTGTATATTTGACGTGTATGTATGTGTGTCCGTCGTATTATAAGTTTTAAACGAATCAATCGATTTAAATACAGTTTTTTTTTTATTTTAAATCTGACTTGATCGAGATGGTTCTTAGCTGTATTACATTTAAGTCATGTTGAGAGGTATTAGAAAAATCTTTAGTTTCTACCACTATTCGCAGCCACTTAACATACGAAGTCGCAGGCAGAGGCCTGTTTTAAATTTCTAAACTACATAATATTTTGTGACCGAAGTGAGTTCTTGGAGAGTAGTTATAGAAATAAGTCAACTTGGTGTTAACTTTTCGATATAAATCAGTGACTAAATATAGGTTCTCATAATTTATGGCACACCTCTACCGTGTTGTTGAGGGTAATGGATGTGCCCTCCGATATCAGTGGGTACCGTCTTTAAATTACTCACCTGCAGGAAACGTAGACTACCATAGAGTTTATGTTTATATAGACCTCAAGTGTAGATTGTTGCAAGAACATCTGAAAGAGCTATTTAAATTTAAGTTTTATTTAAATTAAATCAAATTGAGATACATGAAATAGAAGTACGTAGTTATGCTGGCTGCTACATAAGGCAGAGTAGTATACCGTATATTTCTATTTTGCTATATACGAGTAAATGGCATTCAATTATTTGTTTTGCAGTTTTTCAGTAAAACTTAATGCAAATATCGAATCCATAACCAAATAATTTATGCAGTTGCAAATGATTCAATCTAAGACGAATGCTATCAAGCAATATGCCATATGAAGCAGAAGAAAAATTTAAAGTGGTTATATGAATGTTTATCAACTACCTACTTTTCAGTGTTGAACCAAAAAAAAGCTAATGAAACACGTTTTTTGATATTTCGAAAGTGCTGGGTAGTTACAGCAATGACAAGGCTCATGATGATATTGACAATAGTAAGTTTACACAACTAAAAATCAGTAATAACCTAGGTTCATTTCTAAAATATTAAAAATTAAATCCCGTTTTTTTTTAATATAGTTGACAGATTTTTAAGTAAAATATTACTATTCAAGCCTAAATACGCTTCACTTGTAAAACAAAAGTTGTTAAACTTAGCCTACATTTTCGCTTTTATAACATGCAAAATACATTTGCGCTCCATCCTAATACATACTCAAAGGGATATAACCTCAGATATCAGTGGTTACCGTCTTTAAATTACTCACGGGGCAGGAAACGTAGCTTTACCCCTGACTACAAATCCACTTACCCTTACTTCAGACACTATTAACATATGGCCGAATAAAAGTTTAGGATTGTAATTGGTTTTAATTATATCCTGTTCTTGTCGTTTAGTACCTTTATCTTTTTATAGAGGCTTTTAATCTTATTAAAAACACTTGTAAAAGGTTTAGAAGGTACTGTATCTTTAAAAAGGGTGGATTTCTAATTGTAACATTCCTATGCAAAAATTAGGTTTGCCTACGTCGTCTTACTTATTTCTTTGAGTTTTGACCATAAAGTCAGTGCTTGTAATGTATTTTCAACGGACTTGTATACGTAATGTAAGATCCCGGCTAATAACGGCATAGCAGTAATATCGATGGTGTTTATAGGTTGTGGTTGTAAGGTACCATTCAGAAAGATGCCTGTTTATTCCCTATGTGTTATTGTTATTATATATCTGTTTTATATACTTATATACAAAAACAAATGCTGTTTGTTAGTCTAGCCAAAACTCGAGAGCAGTTGAAAAGATTAGGCTTATTTTGGTTTCAAACTATTTGTGGAAGTCCATGGAAGGATCCGAGATAGAGTCCAGTACATACTTTTTTAGGAGGCATATAATGGCTGCGGCCGTTGTCGGGCTAATAGATTTATAGATTTCTCACGATTACGCCGAATTACCAAACTCATTTGTAACTGAGATTATATAAAATTTAAATAAGAATTTTTGGGTGTTTTATGGAATCAGTTTTGATTTCCAGCTTGACTAATTTTTGTGAATACATATCCAATCAAAAATATCTGCTAGCTTGCTTGCTTTAAAAGATATTTCCATTTTTAATAAAAGTCTATAGATATAAAAGAACGAACGTATTTATTTTAAGCCGTACTCCTACAACAATGAAATGGGTTATAATTCATTCACGAATGAATGATTCTTCAAAAATGTTTGAGTGGTTTTCCTTAAATTACTCTTTTCTGGACCAAAAAATATACACAGATATTCATACAGAAAATGAAAGGAATATTAAATTACGTTGGTCCACGTTTTGTATAAAACCGACGGAGCATCTTGTTAGGCTTTCAAGATGCTTTTAAGTTAATGAACAAGTTAAAAAATCTATGAACTCGGCTATGTCAAAAGGCTTATGACAAATTACAACCCGTTTCTAAATTTTTATTCACTTCCACAATCGGCTTACATTATTTTACTGTTTTAATCATTTTGTTAATAATTACTTTTAAGCTAATTAAAAATGGTTTTCGGTTTTTTTAGCTGCGACTTTGTCAGCTTAAGATAAAATTTCATAAAAAAAGTATCTTCACGCCCATATCCCTCAAGAGGTAGGCAGAGGCACAACCAGGGCACCCACGACTAGCCGAAGACACCAAGTCCCACAATGTGATAGGTGGCAAGCCTATCGCCAACCGGGCACATATCCTATCCCGAACAATATTTTTTTAATACTAAATTGGAAAAACTCCATTTTTTTGTTGCCCAACCCCGGATTCGAATCCGGAACCTCATGCAGTCAAGTCCAACTACTGGACCGCTAGACCACAGAGGCGATAAGTGTAAAAATCTTATAAATCAAAATCTCTAATCTATGTGTTCGCTTTCCTCCGAAGCAACTCGTACAATTTTTATGAATTTTTAATTTATATTTTGAGTATGATTTGAGTTCAATTTTCTAATAAAAATAACAACAATTGAAAATACAGATTTTCTAATATTTTAGTTGCCCCAACCGGAAATCGAACCCGGGACCTTAGGGGCTTTTTTTTAATGTAGCCTGTGTTTAAACTCGGGCCTTTACCTATATGCATATCATCATAATTGATTAAGCAGTTTGGCCGTGAAAGAATAACATACAGGCAGAGTTTCGCAAATTTAACATTAGTAAAGATTTTATTCTTAAGTTAAATTTTATATTATTTATTTTTATTTTTAAAATAATATTTTAAAAATTACATTTTATTTTTTAAAAGGAAAATGTGATATATTTTACTTTTAAGAGACATAAATAGTCTCTACATTCTAAAGTCGATCTGAGAGACTTAGGTAATCGATAGTGATATTTATATATATTGTAGAGTTGTTTTATTATTATAATATAAATAAAATCTTTTACAGATTGAAAAGAAAAATTAAATTTTTGATTTTTTGACCACTTCGTTAGTTGAATGGCTAGCGTACACGCCTAACTACATCGACCAACCGCGAGGCTTAGGTTCGATACCCGAGCATCGCGGATTCTTTATTTTGTTCTGATCACCAGTCCCATATTAATTTTATTGTAATAAAATTGGTATGCGGATAACCTCGGAAACATAAAATATTTTTCTAAAAGAACCATCAACATCTGTTGGCTATTGGCCAAGTAATCGTGTTACGAACATACACACAAAAATATACAGTCGAATTGAGAACCTTCTCTTTTTAGAAGTCGGTTAGTAAAATCGCACAAATTTTACAATTTCGAAAACTAATGTGATATTTAAATTAAAAACAATGCCATTACTTCATTGTAAAACTAACCAAAAACGTTATCATCCTACGAGCTTTATAAAAGCTGTACACAAGATAACTAATATTGTTGAGAGCTTTCGTTAAAAGCGAAACATATCGTCAGTTACGTAAATACACAGAAAGTCCCTTACGACGGTAAAATATTCAGTAGCCTAGGCGGCGAATAGAATAACTACTACGATGGTACTTGGGAAAATGTAATCATACCTTTACATCTTTTAATCCTTACGTTTCGGTGTATTAGGTTGGATGAATAAATGAATAGAAATTTCACAATTTTAAATACAACACAATTTTATTACATCTTTACGCCAATATTGCCGAGGTGGGCAGAGGTACAACCAGGGCACCAACGACTAGCTGAAGCCCACAATTATAAGTGGCAAGCCTATAATCGTGGGCTTACCGGGATATATCCAATCCTGAGCAACTTTATTTTTATTAAAAATTGAAAATACGCAGTTCCTAATTCTTTGTTGCCCGACTCGAAGATCGAACCCGGGACCTGAAGAACTCAAGTCCGACGCTGGACCGCTAGACCACAGTGACGACCATAAAAAATGTATTGTGTTCTATTTAATATTTTACCTTATGATATTAAGATGAATATAGAATTTGCCATCGTGGTAAATGAATAGATGAATTTCCTGACAGTAAAAAATGTAGTACATACACACCTAAATATTGTAATAACGTTATGCTATCCATAAGCAATCTAGGAGGTTAACATGTACATAATAAACTATTAATTAAATTGTAACTTAAACTCTTTTAATCTTACGTATATCCACTTCTACTTTAACAATTCTAAATAAACGTACTTCATCATGACTTTAAGTTGAAACTCATTTTTTGATCTAATGTAAATAAATCCACTTATTGATCAAACGATTTTCTTGTAATGAACATGACACACATCCCCTTTTCCATTTTCAAATGAAAAAAGAGCAAGCGCACAAGAAGAATATTCGTAATTAATAAAGATAATTGGAAACAATACGTACTCACAACAGAAAATAGATTACATCAAACTAACTGAATCCGGAACTACACTTTGAAACTACATATGTGATAAAAAACGCAAAAAATGTGTGAGATAACTAACAGAGAATGAATCTTTATACAATACAATACAATGTAAATGTGAACCACTTAACCCAGAGACTACTAACCGTATTTTTCATAGAAAAGTCAGCGTCTGACCCCGTTCATTTAATATCTACAAAGGCCAAAGGATAAATAATTTAAATGAAGATACGATACCTATAAATACTTAATCAAATGTGGTCAGCTACAAATAACTAAATCAAATCATTGACGCTAGCAACACTTTGAATCCAATTAATTTTGCATTTTTTCTGGAAATCTCTCTCAATATTTTGATTCATTCCTTTGATTGGTTTATTCTATATTTTTGTATTTACTTTGAAAATATCTTTGGTTGTGAACTGACTAGTCTTGATTCTTGAGTTCCACAGGGTGGAGTTCTTTGACCTCATTTTTTTAACTTTTGACAAAACCAAACTGAACCAATTTTAACAAAATATATTTCATTATTCAACGTATAGTCTTCATGAAGGGTTACTAAAATCAGTGTAACGATAGCAACCTAAGTTAAATACTTATATTTAATTAAATCGTAAAATGTCATTCTAGCAAATTGGCAGGCTTTTGTTAGTTTATAACAAAAAACCATTACCAGTTTGACCCATAAATTGCAAAATTTAGAAAAAAGCTAGAACACACCTTTCCTTTTGTATCCATACACATTTACCTACGAGGATTAGACGTAACTGCTACATATGATTTGCCGCTGAAATTCGTGCTGCGTGTCCACATATAATATTTAATTTTTATCATACAAATGACAGCAGTATTATATGTAATTATGTTCTGTAATAAATTGGTGTTACTGCTACAAATTAGTAACATTTTCTATAATCCTTAGTTAATGTTTTTTTTTTGATAATCTATACCTCCATTCTTAATGTTATAAATGCCAAAATCCAGCTATATGTCTGATGTCTATCTATTGATCTTTCATGACTAAAACGCTGAACTGATTTTGATAAAATTTGGAATCTTGAAGATTTGATTTCAAATATAGTTTTTCTTTTAAAAATCAAACCTCAAAATGAAAAGTTGCGGGCAAACAACTACTTTATAATAAACTTGATATATTCTATTTTGACTTATACTTGTATATATTTCATCACTTCAGCCAAATCATAACAATAAACAAAAAGAAAAAATCACAAAAAAATACAAATTAATTAAATATGCATAGTAGAAAAACATATATTAAAGGAAGTGTAAAAATCCATCGGCATTTTTGGTGGTTGGTAGTTTTAATTTCAGCTATTAAAAAATATATCGAAATGTAATTCAATTTTGAAGTGATTATGAATTTCAATTGAAGATACATGAATTTTTTTCTTTGCGCACTGCTAAACAATATAGTAAACAAAAATTAAAAATTTAATTTAACTCAACCTTCGTCGTCCTTGATAGTAAAAAAACAATATCGAAATATAACTTTGCAACATTTGAGAAAGTGAACTAGATTTATGATGTAATAAATGTATCTTCACGCCTAAATCCCCGAAGATATAGACAGAGGTACAACCAGGACACCATCTACTACTCGAAAGCATATCCGATTTTGGGCAACGTTGTATTTATTAGATCATTGAAAATTCTGTAGACCATCTTGGGATTTGAACCTGGGACATTATGAAATCCACTAAACTCCACCACTAACTACTGGACCTCAGAGGCGACACAAAAATTATAATATTTTCTTAAGTTATGTTGCCGTAATATTAACGTGTCCTTGAAAGTTGTCTCATAGTTGAATGAGTCTCTTGGCTATTTATTATTTATTGGTACTCCCCTTTGTGGTGTTCTAGTTGGAATACGATACCTCCTGATCATATTTACGACGCAAGCTTCGGGGGCAATAGATTGTAGAGAAAGCCTCCTGAATATTTTGGGCTTGGAGAAACGCCTTCTGTATAATATGTAAGCCAATTTGAGACAGGTTTGTAAAATTCTCTTTTAATTTTTTGACCATTTTTCATGATATTGGAAGGCAAACAAGCAGACGGATTTCCAACAGACGGAGACACTAAAGATTTTTGAAATATTAAGTTTATTGTATAGGGACCATACAATAAACGTGTTTTATTCGTATTTTTGGCTCAATGATGCTCGTATTATGGCAAATTAATAGCGGTAACAGGCAGATGCTTCAAATTTTCACACAATATTTACTTATATATTACCTTTCAAAACAGATAATTAAATAACAATAAAATAAACATTAATAGATAGATACCGAATACCGATAGAGATACCGAACCCTTCGTTAGCGAGTCCGACTTGCACTTGGCCCTGTGGCATACCTATCGCTAACCAGCCATTACCCAATCCCGAGCAACATTTTTTATTAGAAAATTGTAAAAACTAATTTAGTTTTTATTGCCTGACCCCGGAATCGAACCCGAGACCTCGTACAGTAAAGTTTAACACCTGGGGACCGCTAGATAACAGAGATCGCTAGATCAACTTACTTATTTTATAATAATTATTAAAATTGTATGCCCAAATTCATAGTTTTGTGTAAATGTTATTTTAGTTTTAGTTAACTAAAAAACGAGACTGACTGTACAATGACACAACGTACTTATCAAACATACCTTGCTCTTATGTTGAGTTCAGAGGCAAGGGCAAAAATTTGTAAGACGAACAAAATTCACAGTCATCATGATACTTGTAAATTACAATGTGAAAACAAAGGATGAAAATCGTGTGTATTACATATTAAAGTTATGTATTATAATATGTTTGTGTATTTTATATAACCCTTAGAAAAAATTGGTATTCTTTTTAAAAAGCCTGAGTAAAAATGCATTTATCTCTGCTACCTATGATGTAAGCCTAAGTACACTCAAAGTCAAAAAGTACCTATCCACGTACAATTTTATTTCATAATCGGCTTAGGCGTTACACGTGTTAAGTAACGAAAAGTAAAACATATGTACAATTAAATATATGAACGTCTTCACAAAACTTCAGCATTTTAGTATTATTTGAATTTGATCGTGAAAAGTTGTCCTTTCTTAAAGATTTTTTTAGTATACTTTAATTAAAATTACCTGCTTCGATTCTATGTTTTTATATATCAATTTTAGTATACATTTAGTTTAATTGATTTTATTTTAAAATTGTTCCAAAAATAAGTTAAAGTTGTGCTAAAATTTCATGTTATGTAAAACGTTACGTTAACTAAACTTACCTAAAAATATCCAATTGAAACATAAAGTCTGATCAACCCTTAGTACGTCCTTACACAGCACATAATCCACAAATCTCTAAATTTCACAAGCAAACTAATTTCACAGTATTGTTCAAATCAATCACTAATTTAGTTTTTGTACGCGAGATGAGTTATGAAGTTATAACTAAGGTGACATAGCACAGACCCGTCGCGTAGCTTTAGTCGCACTGGTCTATGTTAGCGACACGCGGCCACAAAGCGACTTTTAAGCAATGCTTTCGCAATCCATGCGCGGATGACTGTGTAGGAGGAGCTTGACTAAAACCACGCCTACCAAGGAGCTTCACATTTCTTTTTCAATATGTGTAATTCAATTTCGCTTATGTCTTCGCTGGGAAAGTTGATGCTCGGCTGTCGTTCAACACAATGTTTTTTTATGTAAAGTGTAATGTAGTTCCCGAACCGAGTTAGCTACGTGTGATTCTCTTTTTCCTTTTTATCAATTTCACGCTCTGCTACCCGTATGTTGAATTTGAATTTATATAATGTGTTGTTAAACATATATTGTTTTTTTGGGAATACAAGTTTCCTATAAACAATAGTAAGACAAAATATGAAGGGCGATATCTTCATGCCCGTGTCCCGAAAGAGGTAGGCAGAGGTAAAAGTGCACTGGTTAAAAGACACTAAAGCCTACAGTTAGGGGTGGAAGTTAAGGAATGGTTTATATCATAAAATCTCTTTCGTCATTTATTTTTACGTATCTACAAAAAAAATATTAATGGATAAAATTGGGAGGTGAATAAAACCTGAATTATTTTAAATATAAAAAAAATTACCTGTAGAATCTATTATACTCGGTAAACGATCACCTTAATAAGCTAAAGACAGCAAGGAAAAAACAGAAATTATTA
Source organism: Calephelis nemesis (assembly GCA_002245505.1). Lineage (NCBI taxonomy): Eukaryota > Metazoa > Arthropoda > Insecta > Lepidoptera > Riodinidae > Calephelis > Calephelis nemesis. Next base: position 569,517 of record NJDD01000626.1, read on the forward strand.
GCATATCTAATTATAGCAAAATGTGTTTTAAAACAACTATAACACTAACGGCCTTACAAATAAAAATAAGCTAATATTTCTTAATCTCCCGATTATACAAGAAAAAGCCATGTCTAGACTAAATCATGAAAAGCTAAGATATATTTTCTAACAAACAAACTGTATGAAACTTCGTTACAATTATACCACATGTTTTATGCATATACTTAAACGTCTAGCCTATATTTATCATCTAACCTATTTATCTAGGGGTATCGAACAAAAACGTCGCAAAAAACAATTTTTTAAGAGAAATTTGGTAACAATTGTCAATTTGTAGCAGTTTGACGTCGCATTAAGATTTCGAAAGAAATGGCGTATCTTTCAAAGTATTTTTTTACTATCAGTTTTTAGAAAAGGTAAAAGTTTAGTAAAGTTTAGAATGTGTTTCTTGTGTAAGTTTATTTTTTTTAGATTAAAAGAAATTAAGAACACATAAAATGTAATGGCTGCAACAAGAGAACGTTCTATTAACTGGAAAAAAGAGGAGAAAATAAATTGTGTTTGCTGTTATCAACATGATATTTGTATACACATCGCATTTATTTCAAAACAAATCTATTTTAATTACAGCAACTTTTAAATAACAGTCTTTGTTTTCCTTACATAACGAAATTGTTTATCACCTTGTTGATTTTTTTAATCCTCTCTACTCATCTAATTGCCATCATAATGATTTTAAAAATAAAAGCATCAAATTTAACTGAAGTTAAACAAAATACAAAGCGATATGAAGGGTAGATTTTTTAAATTTATGTTAGATAGAGGTACGGCACTTAAACTAGGGTGAAGATTGGAATAAGGCTTGTATTACCTAGTATGGCCTAGCTAGACCATACTAGGTAAGCTATTCTGAGTTGACTAGTATAGTTTGGTCTATTTTTAGTTTCTTCCTAGTACATATAATGTGTTTATTTATAAGGCACTTAATGATTTGTTCTAACTAAAAATTAAAAAAAACATTCGTTTTCAGTCTGTTGCCCCTTTACATACTCTTAGTTAGAAGTGTATAATATATAGTACTAGCTATATACTGAAAATATAGTCTATTGGAGGTCATCTTTACTTATTATAGCTGCATATATTATGTTTGGCGTATATTATTTTATTAATTCAGCCTGTCAGATATTGATCGAAAACTAATACCTCCTGTGTGTACACCTAGTTAAAAGATTCAAAAATAATGTTCATAATATCCAACTTTGCAATTACTAATACACTAGACACGATAAAAAAGCTAATAGCTAGTAAAATCTAATTTTGTATTTTACAAACTGAACATTAATTTAACTAAAATATTTAGCAATACATTAAACTCCAATATTACTATTGATTGAAACTAAAGAGAACTAATTCATTCATTCCAGTGTTTTCATTAAAGTGTCACTCAATAAAAAGGTTAACTACCACAGATATTTTAATACAGTAGGTAATTTACAATTATTTAATGAGTCAGGAAAAACACATAGGTGATATTTTTTGCGCACCCGCTAATTTTAAGCAATGATATCTTCTTTTAACGATAGTAATATAAAAGAGACGAAACAAGTTTAATGTTGTAAGTTTAGTTTATACATGACATTTCTACAGATTTGTAATCTATTCGCCGGAAAACTTTAAATAAAAAGTTTACAAGTTGACATGTTCGGACTTATCCGATATGTCTGAAATGTTCCATCTCTTTTATTTTCGTTTTATTAAAAAAATGTAGCATGTATCTAAAATAAGTTTAGTTGGTGCTTATCAGAATTACCTCTACTACGCTATGCATTGAAAACCTTTAGCTGTAATTTTGAATGTAACAATTGATTACACTGAACAGATTTTACACCATTATTTTTAATGTTGATCGTACATTCACTGTTATAAATAATTACACATGGTACACTTACACAGTTTTACTTTTTATACATATTTTTTGATTTCACGTATTTGGTAACTGGTTTCAGTATAGCATCCAAGACCGCCATTATATTTGTAATTAAAAACGAAAACAGTCTAAAGGTTCAGCAATTAAGAAAAGGTATAAAAGTAGAGCTGATTTGGGTGCTTAATTATTCTTTGCCTGCATTATACAGCACCAATAAATCTAACCCAAAAAACCACATGACCACAATTACAGCAAACAGTGGGTTTTGTTAAGGAATTTAGTAAATTATGACGGTAAATTTAACGCTAGTTTCATTTGCGTTACAAAGTGAATTATGAGTCGCTGTCTTAGTTCTGTCACCGCCAAAATTACTACGGTTCAAAATTAATACACTACCATAAGCCAACGTAATACCCTACACCCTCAAGACGCCTATTACACCGTATCAAATTTGTGGACTTACTGAATTCTAAACTTTACAACCATTTATGTAAGGTGTAAATTTAAATTAATAATGTTGACTTATTTGTCATTGTGAGTACCGTAAATGATTAGTTAGTATGCGTCTATTTATTTAGTGTATGTAACAAAACTCTTAATGACAACTGACACCCCATTATCTTGAAAATGTTGACTTTAATTCATTAAGCTCATTAACTTATAGTATGTCGGGAAGACAGATCATAAAACGTATGCTCTTTGTAAGATTTAATTACAAACGTTATGTAGTACTTAAATGTCTAGCTGAAAGTTGAGACAAGAATAATTACTTAATTTTAATTATGAAAATTTTTGAAACGATTCCTATTTTTTTTAAATAGGCAAATTTAAGCAAAAATATGCAATGCAAAAGAAAAGCAAATAATATTCGGATAGGTGTCACAAATACCACCAAATTTATTGCAAGCAAAAATAAGAGTCTTTTCATAGTGTTTTTTTAAATGACAAAATTGTATTTACTATTATTTCAAAATAATATACATCTCAAAAATTGCTTACTGTGTTTTATTCAAAACAATTTTCATTAAAAGTTTTTATTGCATATCTACATTATAATATTTTTTCTAAATTCTTGACTTTCTTATTTTATAAGTTAGATGGGCTATATTTTTTAACTTGAGAAGGGTCTACCTTTTAAAGAGACAATTTTAGAAAGAATTGTTTTAAAAGTCGTAATGACATTTATAAAGACTGATCTATAAATATCTTACACATCTATAGTTGTTTTTTTAATTGTGTAAAAATCGTTAAATGGTTCATAAGTTACTTACCAAGTTTTAACTGTGTAGGTTAAAGTGAAATTGTATGTTATATGCAGTTTCGTGTTTGCTATTCGGTTACGGATCGGAGAAACGAGAAGCGGGGCGCAAGGAAATACCTAAGTAGGGGAGTCAAAGAGGGATTTTGGGAAATTACTTAGGAGCGTCAGATTATGATAAGGGACCTCACTAAACTAAAACCATTTTGTAGAATCTCTAAATAGGACTGCGCATGTAGGGTATCTTAATATTTTAGGCTTGAAATTACTACCTAATGTAAAGGTTAGAATTGGTCTTGCAGTTTTACTGCTTAATTATTATTTTTAAATTTCTAAACAGTGCTCCAGTGATACAGTTCACTTCACGTTTTTTTTCTTGGCTATCTACTAGACAAAATCTTATTAGATTTATGATACTGAAGTGAATAAACATTTAACAAGGGATCCTCTACTTTTTACAAATGAATAAACTACACTACCTAATTGATTTAAGCCGAATTTAAGCAAAATACTGCAATATGATATCGGTGTTAATCAATGTCATCACACCCAGATCCAAGTAACAATGAGAATGTCTTTGCATTGGGAATCGAACCCAAGCCTCGTGGTTGGTCTGATCTCTTAAAAAATGTTAGCGTAAAAACCGGACGGCATTTGAATTACGAAACTAAATTTATCCGTTAAACTTTCCAAAACGACTTAAGTCTTTAGATTTGGAGTTTGTAGCGGTAGATCAGTGTAAAGAAAGCAAAAGGAGGCCGATAGCGAGCTGTTCCCAGGGGTCTCGTTTCACTGCGAGCGATTTTCGCAGCTCGTTCTTATGATTAAGTCAACTCTTGCGGGACTCCGAACTGAGCCAGCGATGTAACTTGTTACGGCAATTTTTAACGGAGTTGAGAAAATAAATTGCTTTAGCGATAAATACTAATATAGAAAACTATATTAAGCGTTTTTGTGAATTTCTACATGTGTTGGTCCGGGCTCCTTTGTAGAATAGATCATCTGCCTTCCTGTGCCAGGCAGCTCGTAAAAGGCGAGCATAGGCTTGCCGTCACTAACACCGTAATATCTGACTAGGTGGTAGAGTTTCGCAGCGACTCACCCGGATTGGTACCACCGCCTTACCTATTCCTGCCGCCATAACGTCATGGCGTGTTCCGGTTCGGAGGGTAAGTTTAACTTACTTTTGCTCGAGGCCTAACATCCCGGCCTCTGGTTGGCAACGCACCATTACCACATTTGGTGTCTCTAAGCGGCGGGAATTTCTCACCATCAGGAAATCCGTCTGCTTGTTTGCCTTCCAATGTCATAAAAAAAGTTTTTATTGTTCTAAATCAAACTTATAAAAGTAATAACAGCATCATTAAGGACACTGACCAATTTGTATATAAAGTTTGTCTTGGAACTAACAAACACTAAGCAATACTTAAATTACTTTTAACATTCAATACTTTTCCCTGAAGTCAAATCCATATCACGGAAACTTTCTTTTCGAACCATATTTGCAAAAAAAAAATAAAACTTGATTCGAGGTTATGTTCCCTTCTTTAGTATGTTATTGTTTTGCACATAAACTGTTTAAATCATATAAAAATTAAAAATAAACTTTAAAACTTTAAAGCTTAAAAACTTGAAAGCTTAAAACAAACTTTCTCTCAAATTAACATAATATTATGCGAACGGAATTTGATAATTGAACATACTTTTATCGTAATGTACGTTTAAAAACTTGCTAATGAATATTTGAAGCAAAAGCCATTTAAAGTTAATAGTGGGCAGATGTCCAAAGTCCAAAAAGATTTTTGTCTTATATAGATTCCATATTTATTTGCAATTCCAGCAGAGTACACTCTACACAGCCTTCTAGGATGTAACACGTTGTCATAACATGGAAAATGTTTATTATTAAAATAGGATTATTGTATGATTTTATTTTAGTCGAATCCAACCTTAACTTTTCCGAATTGTAGTTTTAAAAATAAAAGTATCGATGAAAGACATACGAACAAGTTTTTATATAGTTTGATAAGGAAATTAAACTTACCAAAACAATTTGATGAAATTAAAAATGAGAGCACTACGGAAAATCTGTGGTGTAACGCTCGCTGACCGCATTCGTAACAATGAGATCCGAGAAAGAGTGGGATTGAAAGAAAGTGTTGGTGTTAAAATGCGAAAGGGCATGCTCCGCTGGTTCCGTCATGTGGAAAGAATGACAGATGAAAGATTGACAAAGCAGATATACAATGCCAATGCGGATGGATGTAGGTACCCGGGGAGACCAAGGCTGACATTTCACGATCAGATCAATCGGATATTATCCGAGGGTGGTGTCAAGAGTCTCCGAAACCGGCGTGTTTTTATGAAAAGGGTAATGAATGTAAAGGAATCAAGACAGGTTTGTCAGGATCGTGAGGTCTGGCACTCGATACTCTCTGCCTACCCCGTAAGGGACTTGGCGTGAAGATATGTATGTATGTATTTATGTAAAAATAAGAAATGTAAAACTAAAATAAACAAGATATGCGGTGTGAAATGAAGACTTATCAATGTTGCATGGTTTGAATGGAAGTAGATAACACAAACACAACTATGGTTTGTCAAATAACGTATTTTTACTGAAGTTTTAAGATATCTTCACGCCCATAATATCCAAGAAGAGAAAGCAGAGGCACAACTAGGGGACCTACGATTAGCCGAAGACACTATGTGATATGTGATGGGTGGCCAGCCCATCACCAACAGCGCACATATCCAATCCCGGGAAACGTTATTTCCTATTAGAAAATTGAAAATACACATTTTCTGTTTTTTTTGTAGCTTGACCCGAGGATCGAACACGGAACCTCAAAGTCAAATACGTCATAGGACCGCTAGACCATGGAGGCGATCACAAAAGTTTAAAAATTCTTGTACGTGCTATTTATCATAATTACAATTCCGAAGAAGAACAGGGCCAAACATACGTACGGTAGTATAGAAGTACTATTTAAATTATGCGCTTCGGCTATATTCGTCAAGCTTCGGAAATACAAATTTATTTTAAAGATAATATATATACAGAGTTGTTAATATATAAATAATCATTTCCCTTAAATTTAGATTGGGTCAGCCAGTTTAAAAACAAAAGTATAAAGTGTAAAAAGAGTTAAAAAAGTAAAGCTGAAACGCATAATTTAAATAGAAGTACTAAACTACTTGTTAAGCTCAACTCTTTTATCACACAGAACAACAGTTTATCTCCTATAACATTTTTTCTTTTTCATCATGAGGAGTTTATTATTTCTTACCATCAGGAGAGCCGTGTTTGCAAGATTTTTTTTTGTATATTATAGGAAGGCAAACAAGCAGACGGATTTCCTGATGGTAAGAAATTTACGCCGCCTAGAAGACACCAAAGATGGTAATGGTGCGTGGCCAACCTGATTGCACGTGTGGCAATCAAGTAAAATAAATTACTAAATGCCTGAAGCAATATTTACAATTATAATTAAATACAAATAAGCATTTCGCATCACTAATCTGATTCCGAGAAATACTTACACACAAAAAAAATAACATTGTTATAAATTTTATATATAACTTACTGAAACTATTCGTTTTTGTTTTTTTCTAATAAATGGTTTACCAATTAGACGGAATATTCTATAAAAATGAAACTGTTTAGTTTATTTTGTTGTTTTTTAATTTTGGAAAATATGTTAAGTGAAACAGTGCAAGTGTGTTTATATAATATAAAATAACACTTAATGGAATTTCACCAAATAGCAAGGATAGAAACAATAACAATAAATTTAATATATTATAATGAATACCCAGACTCAGATGACAGACACATATACCTGCCTCCGTTGGGAAGGTCTCAGCTTTAGCGTCATTGAGTCAGAGGCGTCAGGGGATATGCTAACCACGGGAAGTATCAATGAATTCTTATAAAGTAAGTTTATATTATATTGAAAAATTGGATAAGTTATTGTTTGATTACACATTGTTTAGTGATTAACAAGTAGTTATTTGAACAATTGATGGAATAATTACTTTGCCTGAATCCATTCTTAAATCCAATTCCCAAAACATTGTATACATATTATAGTGCGACAAAACAAGAAAAACAGTGCATAATGAATAGATTAGACCAAACAAAGCCAAAGACCCCAAAAAAACAAAAAACTGTTTTATAAGCACCACCATTACATACATTAAAGCAACTCAACGTACGTTTTGATTCGCAGCCGAAGAATTTGACTTCACTTCAAGAATAAATCTCGTATAAAAATCTTAGCAGTCTACAAAAATAATTAAAGAATATCTGTGTTTATTTTTTCAACAAACAACGATTCACTGAATTAACTCATATATATAAAAGAAATCTTCTAGCCCATATCCCCGAAAAGCTAGGCAGAGGCACAACAAGAGAAGCCACGATTAGCCGAAGACACTAGGTCCCACAATGTCGCCAACCACACATGTCTAATCTTGGGCAACGCTACTTTTAAAATTTGAAATACACATTAAAATTTTTTTGTTGCCCGACTCGGGGTCCTAAACCAGGACATCAAGAAATCAAGTCCGATGCCGAATCGATAGACCAGAGAGGCGATTAATACTTTTAAATAGTTTATTAATTTATTATAATTATTAAAGTTTCAAATACTTATTAAATATTTTAACGCCTTATTGTCAATAAGCGAAGGACTTACAAAGCAATACAAATGAAAAATATTATCTGTTAGGTACTTAATTTTAAATACAAAATACACATAGAAGTTGTCGTTTAATTTGGTGGTTTCCATGCCGGTAGGTAATTAAACGATTGTTTGCCATTTTGGGATAATTAATGTTGGTGAGTTTGATTTGCACTAATTATCTTGCATCCATTAAAATATTAATTCAATGACATTGCTTGATTCCAATGATAATTTAATTTTTCGGATTAGCAATTGGCTATTTGCCATAATTAGATAGATTTTGACAATCAACTGAATGGAAATTTCGTATTGTTTTAAGCTACATCGCGAATTATTGTCCGTTGCCATCATTATTGAGATTTAATCATTTAATTTTCGTTATCACAGTTCCTTTTGCATGTAGCGTTTTGAAATACTTGTGTAAACCTTAAGGTTAACTCACATCAGGGCGGAAAAAGTATCTTCACTTTTAATCGTTTAATTTTCGTATTCACAGTTCCTTTTGCATGTAACGTTTTGAAATACTTGTTTAAACCTTAAGGTTAACTCACATCAGGGCGAAAAAAGTATCTTCACTTTTTATCATTTAATTTTCGTATTCACTGTCTCTTTTGCATTTATGTTGATTACGTCTATAAACCTTAAGGTTCACACACACATTAGGGCGGTATCCAAAGCTTTCAGTAATTTTGTTTATATTTTTGAAAGAAATATTGATATAGTAACAATAACTGTGAAATTATAGTAATGTAGCATATAATACGTCAGGTTACATTCAAAATACATACATTTTACTACTACTTGCATTGTTTTTTTCTTATTGTTATTTTTAATTTTAATCATATTTTATCGGCTCCATGGTCTATTAGTCCGGTGTCGGATTTGACTTCTTGAGGTCCCGGGTTCGATCCCTAGTTTGAGCAACCAAAAAACATGAAATTGTGCATTTTAAATTTTCTTAGAAAATAACGTTGACCAGGATTGGATATAATATGCCCGGTTGGCGAAAGCCTTACCAGCTATCACATTGTGGGACTTAGTGTCTTCGGCTAGTTGAGGGTGCTCGGGTTTTACGTCTGCCTAAAGCTTCGGGGTAAGGACGTGCAGATTCTTTTTTTTTTACTTTCTTATAGTTTTCGTATGTTTATTATGTTTACCTTTTGAACCTATGCTTATACAGTTAATTATATTATATATAGTATAAAGCTATTACAGTCCTACGACAAATAGGTAGTTTGTCAGAGATCGCTTTGTTTGGCGACAAGGCCGGCTTCTGCATAATACTGCAAACTATAATCTTATGCGTTTAGTAATATTTACTTGAATTCTCTTAGGTGTAACTTAGATGTAATTGTCGTAAATATTTCATTCATTCGATCATTCATTCATTATTTTATTCGATTTCCCCAGAGTTCCCTAATCAGACTCAGATAAGTTGGCAATATGATTACCTCGAAAGTACGCTCGTTGAAATAAAAAAAATAAGAAAGACGAAAAAAATATTAGATAAAAACATATCGATTATATGACCTACTTTTTTCGAAGTTAGTTTAAAACGAAGGAAGTACGAGCTAATCGCTAGGCTAGGCTATCGATCAAGTGCTGAAGGCTAAAAGTTAAGCTGCAAGCCCCTCGTAAATTTGGCCATTCGTTATCTTCCTCATTATCTTTTGCATATATTTATCTCATAGCTGTGAAATTTAAAATTAGTTTTTAATAAAATGAATAAAACATGAGTTACGTAGCTTTTATAATATAAATGTCACATTTAATTAAAAAGAAGCAGATTTTTTTAATGTAATAAGACAGCACATGGCTCTTTATTAAGAGACGAGTTTGGCTTTTGCACCATAGATATTGTAGGTGCGTTACTGTCCTATGGCCAGTGTGTAAAGCTACTTGTGCAAATCTACCTCACTCTCCGGCCTAAAATATGACACTGTCATTACGGCGGCAATAATATGTTACTCTTTACCCAGTCAAGTTGCTGCGCAGCATTCTACAACCAGTGGCCAAGCTGGTAATGACCAAGTTCACCTTTCCTCATCTATTACGACTGGATGGAAGAAAACGGGTGTTCTTTTCTAGTCTCAGACACGGAAATACACCATACCATAATATGACAGAGAAACTCTAAGAAGTCATTGAAGAGTTGACGTTTAGTGATTTATTTTTAAAATTATTGACAAGTAATTAAAACATGCTTTAAAAAAATTCACATTTTTTTTTATTTTAAGGTATGTTGCATATGGTTACCGCCGCACTCAGAGACGTCAATTTACACTTAATCTATCATTATATTAAAATGTTGTATACAAAATGTCGACTTTATGACAGATTTAAAGGCAACTGACGTTTCTTAATAAGGGTTGCCTTAGCATTACAAAATCAATTTGTTTTATTTAGTTTCTAACTCAGTACTTTGACACGACACGCCAAAGCTGTCCCCCGTGTTGGTCCGGGCTCCTTTGCAGAATAGACCATCTGCCTTTCTTGCCAGGCAGCTCGTAAAAGGCGAGCATAGGCTTATCGTCGCTAACACCGTGACATCTGACTAGGTGGTAGAGTTTCGCAGCGACTCGCCCGCATTGGTACCACCGTCTTACCTATTCCTGCCGCCATAACGTCATGACGTGTTCCAGTCCGGAGGGTAAGGTAGCCGGTAAACTTACTTTTGCTCGAGGCCTAACATCCTGACCTCAGGTTGGCAACGCATCATTAACATCTTTGGTGTCTCTAGGCGGCGTGAATTTCTTACCATCAGGAAATCCGCCTGCTTGTTTGCCTTCCTATAACATAAAAAAAAGCTAATAAATTTACAGGTCACTGTGTCACGGCAATTATTAATAACATATCTAAAATATTACGCTATTTTAAATCGGTTGATATTTTTCAGTTTCGGTGACTTTCATTCTACAGACTACGTATTATTAAGTATATCTCAAAAAATTACCATTATCCATTTTTATACGATAGTGGAAGGCAAACAACAAATGGATTTCGTGATGGTAAAAATTCACGCTGCCTACAGACACCAAAGGTGGTAATGGTGTGTTGCCAACCTAAGGCCAGGATTTTGGGCCTCGAGCAAAAGTAAGTTTACCCGTTACCTTACCATCCGGAACACGTCAACGGCAAACATTGGACACAATGGTGGCAGGAATAGGTAAGGTGGTGGTACTAGTGTGGGCGAGTCGCTGCGAAACTCTACCATCTAGTAGGATGTCACGGTGTTAGTGATGGTAAGCCTATTCTCGCCTTTACGAACTGCCTAGTATGAATGCAGATGATCTATTCTGCAAAAGAGCCCGGACCAATACGGGGAAATTAACATATGAAATATATCTAGAATTGCATTTACTCTATGGCACATGTAAATATAAACACCGAAAGATTTTTTATGATATTCATGATCCAGTAAAAATATGCTCGTCAAATTAAGGACTTTTTTTATCAGTTGAAAAGTTCAGGTTGAAATATTTAATTATATCAATGTTACTTTTACAAAGCTTAATTCACATTCTCCAGTGTTCGAAATATTGAAGGGAGTTGCATAGATGACATTACGGTTGTTCCACTTAATAACGTTGCAGACAGAGCGTGGGATGTCACTGCAATTATTACAAGATCCCAAACGTTTATGGGGTGGGATAGTGAAGGCAATTTATTAAAATCGAAATCGATTAAATTATTTAAATTAAATCAATTTTGTTTGTTCTCCAATGTTTCATATTGACGTCTTGAGGTCCCGGATTCAATCCTTGGATAACACAACAAAAAAAAAAGATAATGTGTTTCAATTTTCTAATAAAAATAACATTGTCAGGTATTGGATATATGCCCGATTGGCGATAGGCTTGCCACTTATCACATTCTAAGACTTGGTGTCTTCGGCTAGTCATAGCTGTTGTAGTTGTGCCTCTACCGGGCTCTATATGAACGGGAAGATACTTTTCATCAATTTTGTTTTAATTTACATCATTAATTGATTAATTAATACCGCCTCTGTGGTCGATCGGTCTGGGTATTGGACTTGACTGCATGAGGTCTCGGGTTCGAATTCCGGGTCGGCCCACAAAAAGAATATTGGATTTTTCCAATTTTCTAATAAAAAAAATGTTGGTCGGAATTGGAAACGTGCCCGGTTGGCGATAGGCTTGCCACCTATCATATTATGGGACTTAGTATCTTCGGCTAGCCGTGGGTGCCCTGGTTGTGCCTCTGCCTACCTGTTCGGGGATATGGGCGTGAAGATACTAATCGTGATAAGAAGTTTTTTAAACAAATAAAATGTTTTAAGCGTACTGTATTGATACTCTCTGTCTCCACTCGTTCCCTATGTTGGTCCGGGCTCCTTTCCAGAATAGATCATCTGCCTTCCTGCCACGCAGCTTGTAAAAGGCGATCATAGGCTTACCTTCACTAACACCATGACATCTTACAAGGTGGTAGAGTTTCAGGGCAGGAACTCACCCGAATTGGTACCACCGCCTTACCTATTCCTGCCACCATAACGTCATGACGTGTTCCTGTTTGGAGGGTAAGGTAGCGGTAAGCTTACTTTTGATCGAGGCTCAACATCCTGGCCTCAGGTTGGCAATGCACCATTACTGCCTTTGGTGTCTCTAGGCGGCGTGAATTTCTTGCCATCAGGAAATCAGTCTGTTTGTTTGCCCTCCAATATCATAAAAGAAACGTGAAAGTTGCATACTTGTGCAAGTTGAAAAAATAGTAACGTACTAATAATTTTAAATGGTAATGTAGCTACAAGATCACTGCCGGAACGACACATATTTAAAAAAATCTTAGCTTTATGTTACGCTAAACTAATCTATCAACAACAGTAGAAACTTCACTAATAGTTGAATGGTGTCCATCAGCTTGATCGGACTGGTACTCTCATCTTACATGTTTCTGCAGTCATAACCTCAGTGTTCTTTATTATCCTATTCCAGGTCGGCAATGCACCATTACCTTTTTATGTCTCTTAGTGGCATGAATTTCGTACGTCATGAAATCCATCTGCTTGTTTCCTTTCAAATACTATAAAAATAAGAAATAAAATAAAATTGAAATAAGAATCGGTATCCAATTTATTTGCATTCGTGACCTCAAGAAAAAAAGGAAACAAAAGACTTTAAAAAAATTGCGACAATGAACTTATTCAATAGTACTACAAAGACCTTTGCAGCTATAGGACATAAGTACGGGAGGTATTGGTAAGTTAGGAATTAAAAATTATGCCATATTAGTTGTCCCTGGTAGCTCAAATGGTAAGATCATTCTTCAGCGAAAGACGAAGGGGTGCATCTTCAAATCATGTCACAGATGAAACTTTTCCTTTCTTTGAAACATTTAGAAAATAAATACTATATTTATATTATTATAAATATCAAAATATATTATATTATTCAAACTACACACCTGCTCACTCATTTGAAAGTATAAATATGTTATGGGATCAAGATCTCTGTGCAGATTTACCAACCTTGGCAATTAGTAAAAAGTTAACAAAACATAACAATATTGATTTGACGCTATGTGGATAGGGATAGAAAAGACGGCTGTTTCATTTCGGACGAGTTGTACTCTACGTTTTCGTGTCTTGGTCTGGATTCTCCGTCTAGAATATGTAATCTGTCGTCCTGCCGGGCAGCTTGTAGTAAAAGCATTAAATAGGTCACTAACAGAAGAAAAAGATAACTGGTGGCAGGATGCTACTCAACAACTTGCCAGGATAGAGATCCTTTGCCTTAGTTGTTCTTGCCATAATGACAGTGTCATGCGCGATCTAGAGGAAAGGGTGGGTAGACTTGTACTATAAACTTGCGAACACGACTAGTAGCCAGCGATGCGCCTATGGTATCCATTGTGTCTGGTATTTGTGTCTATTTGCCATGGTTATCTCTTAGTATTATTAGAATTATGTGCTTGTTAGCTGTCTTTTGTGCTGTGCAGCAATTTACCAACTTTTAACCTTAACCTTAACCTTATTTACAGTCAGGCTGGACTTGTATGAAGGCCAATCAGTATCTTATCCTAGACTGGAAGACAGTATAGCCAGAAAAATTTCTCATTAGGCCTAACTACAGGACAACGGCGCTTACTCAACATCTTTGTGTGTAGTCGATGGCTGTTTCAAACTATCAGGAAAACCATGTGTTTGCTGTCATAAGATGTAAGAAATAAAAAAAAATAGAAATGTTACTGTTATCGATATAACAATATATAAAGACGATTTTATAAAATCTGTCTAGCCGCTTATCTAGCAAAACGGATCTCACGAAATTGGGAATTTAATTCTCAGTAATATCGATAAAATTTCCCAGGGGGCGGGCAGCACTGTCGGCGTGTAACTTATGTTCGTCTAGTGTTAATTTCATGACGTTGTCTGACAAATTCGCCAGTGGCGCGAAGGACGCCTTCCCACCCCAATGTTATGGGCCCTTCATACTAATATTTTTTCATAAAGGTGTTTTATGGGGTACTTAAGATTCTTATGAAAGCAACACGATTCACGAACTTAAAGTTGTAGCTTGAGTGTGATTAAGTTTACTTATATTTTTCTTCTAATAGTCGGTCTTAGATCTTGTGATTATAACTTCGAAGTAACCGAAATCGAACAACATATTATATTTATATATAACCCTTAACCGTTTTGAACGAAGTAAAGCTGCAAAGAACCGTATTCGATTTCTTTACCGATTAGAAATTCGATTTAGGTCGTGACTTCTAAGATAATAATTTGTACATTAATAGCCGACTCGGCGTAATCCGTATTGCTTGACATTAACAACTGCTAGCAGTTTGTACGCACTATAGATTTTTTTCAATTTTTTCTACAATATTTTACAGAACACAGAACGATCTGAATGTTTTTTTTTATTTTCCAGGCAATTGCATATCAATAATAAAAAAAATTGCAATCAAATTGATAGCCTTTTTCTTTTTAGAAGTGGTTTAAAAGCGCAAATTTATTCCTGAATCGTTGCATCTATTTTAGATCTATATTTTTGCCATTTTTCGTAGTTGCTAGTATTTCTGCTAACATTTGCGAAAAACCGTAACAAACATTCCAATACTGCAATTGCATCACCAATAAATTGTTATTAGAGTGATGAACAGAAGAAGCTCATTAAGATTGGTACCACAGCCTCACCTATTTCTGACGCCATAGTGGTAGAACTTGACAATGTCGCGTTTTGTGTGTGAGTTGAGTTTCTTTTTTTCAATGTGTACTCGTATTAACATATTTTTTTAATTTTTTCCATACTAATATTACAATGTTTAAGTCTGTTTGTTAGTCTGTTTCTGTTTCACCGCTAAACCTATTAAGATTTAATTTGTAATGTAGATGAAGAACCGAATTCAAACAATGCCTACTTTTTTCAATATTCAACACCTTAGGGGCTATCATGGTATCATGGTATTTTGGTATCTCGATAGTTTAAGGTAGACAGGGTTAAATTTAATTAGTTTTTTAATGTTGTTTAAAAAAAAAATATATAAATAATTGGCTTAAAGTTAAAGTAAATGTAATTAATATTTTTTTATAAACATTAAAATATTTTCACACCAAAATATGGTAGAATATGCAACTATATATATCAACGATATACTTAAATATTGTTATAAGATCTTCTTTACACACATAATATTCCGCAAATAAAAAAAATTCTTTTTTTTCTTTCTTGTTTCATGGGTAATGAAAATATATTCTGGGCTGACAAAGTTGCGGGTAAACAGCTAGTACAAATCTATCAATTATTATTTGTCTAAAGAAGTGCTTATTTTAGAATCGATACTACTCAGTGGAAATATTCCTTAGAGTCCGTACAGAGCATGCAAAGTGCTGAAATCTAATTGCTTTATTACAAGAGGGTATAGCGGATAGTTCTGAATCTAAAGCAATCTCGATAGCGTACATGGCGAACAACATTATTACCATATTCATACACACGACGTAATTTTAAAGTCGGCCTACCGAAATAGCTGTGTATCAACGGTCACGTTGTTTGAGAGGTTAGCGAACGCGGGGTTCGGGTTGGATTTCTGAAATTGCAGGTATTCCTATGACATAAATGCTGAACATCTTGGCTTGAGATGGAAGGTTGCAGGTTCAAGTCCTGTCTGGGCGAAGTTTTTTCTTCTTTGATATTTAAACAAAATTTAAGCAAAGCATGTGAATGTCATTTTTAAAGAAGAACAGATTTAGTTGGTATTCAGAACTGTGTATTTATAGGACATACCTAATCTCGTTGACGGCAAAGAAATAATTTAGCCACGGGACTTGAATTCTTAGTAGTTCAAGTGGTTAGAGCATTCGTCGGCTTGAGTCGGAGGGTTACAGGATCAAGTCCTGTCTGGGGCGAAGTTTTTTATTTCTTTCTTTAAGATTGATAGACATTTAACCTAAGCACAGTGGAATTGCTAAGTCACAATGTTCGTTCCCGTTCTCCTCCGAATCGGCTCGACCGTATCTCATGAAATTTTGAGATCATATGAAGAAGGCCTGAGAATCGGCCAACATCTATTTTTCATACCCCTAAGTGACAAGGGTGACTCACCCCATTTTTTTTACTAGAATCACATTATGCAACGTTTGCTGGGTCAGATAGTCTTATTTATAAAATTCTCGTGTCACAATGTTCGTTCCCTTCATTCAAAATGGTTTGACCGATTCTTTTAAAATTTTGTGAGCATATTGAGTAGGTCTGAGAGTCGGCCAACATCTACTTTTCATACAACTAAGTAATTGACCGCTTCGTTGGTCGAGTGGCTAGCGTACTCGCCTATCTGCATCGACGAACCGCGAGGCTTAGGTTTGATTCCCTACGGGGGCAGGCATTTGAATGATGAACATTTAGATGTCTGCATTTCCGGGTCTAGGTGTTTATTAAATTTATTCCGGTATATATTTAAGTATTTCTATGTATTGGTATCGTTGACTAACACCCTAACATAATCATATAATTTGCTTACTTTGGGGTTAGATTCAATTTGTGTAACTTGTCCAGGGATAAGTAATAAGGGTAACTAGCCCAATTTTTTTTTACTAAAATCACATTAAAAATATAGCAGAACAACGTCTGCCGGGTCAGCTAGTTTTTTTTAATGTAATAGCGAACAAGCACACGGGTGTGCTGATGGTAAGATACAACCGTGGCTTAGAGACACAACAGATGTTATTGCGTCGCTGTCTTGCGGCATTGGGCTGTTTCGCAAGTCCAACGACTATCCTACTCTTCGGACTGAAACTTGATTTAATTATTATGAAGCGTTTAATCCCTTAAAAAAGTATCTTAACGCCCATATCCCCGAAGAAGTAGGCAGAGGCAAACCATGGCGACTACGACTAGCCGAAGATATTGAGTCCCACAATGTGATAGGTGGCAAGCCTATCGCCAACCGGGCACATTTCCAATCCCGAACAACATTTTTTTAATTAAAAAATTGGAAAAACCCAATTTTCTTTTTGTTGCCCTTATTTTTTGCCTTTACCAACCTTTTTAAGGGGGTGGAGATACTTGTGTAATATGTGTAACGATATTTATTTGTGTAAATTTAGCTGAATATTCCTTATAAGTAAGTAGTAAATATTATTAAAACTCGCTATTGTATACATTTCAACATATGGGAATAAAATAAATAATTTAAAGGTACAATTTAATAGTGAATATTTTTAAGGAGCGCAATCGTTGCGTGTTTTACGGGTGCTACGGTGCTACGGCGTAGCGGCGTTGTAACCGTAGAACTGAATAAGTAAATGCCTGGTATAAATCAAGTTAATTGCATTGGAGCGCCTCCTCGTATGAACCGGCAATTCAAGGATACAGTTTCGATGGACTTTATGTATGGCTTCAACGTTTTTTAGATAATAATTTTATTAGAATTGTTTGGTTAATTTATCTTTGTGGCTTGAATATTCTTATAACAAAGTTAGGTCAACGAAACGATTTTAATAATAAGATTATTCAATAAAATTAAAGTCATAAAATTCAAGGTTGTAATATCTTTTGATTAAAATTGTTTGGTTAATTCAACTTTATGGCTTCAATGTTTTTTTACCCTTTTTTGGTTAACCTAACTTTGTGGCTTAAACACTTTTGCAAATAGTAATATATTAAATGTTATTAATTCAACATAAGAGCTTTAATATTTTTTGACTAAAAAGTTATGTTTTTAAAGTTGCTCATTTTATCCCACTTTACAAGATTACTTTTTTGTTAATAATCTTATCGCTCAAATATTTTTGTCAATCTAACTTTCTGGCTTCATCACTTTTTATGCATAAATACACAAATGCGTTGCCTACAATTTTCATAATATTCTAATTACTAATAACTATTTAAACAGTTATGTTATTTTGTTTGGTCAATCCAAATATATTGTTTTAACATTTTCTACTTATTTGAATTGATAAAAATTGTTTGGCTGTCTCAAGAATTAATGTATTTTAAAAGCCTAACTTTTCTTATAAAAAATATGATATGAGTATGAGTATTATGTGACAGAAATAAATATAATATTTTTTTATTATTTTAAAATTTAACACAAAAACTGAAAACAGAAACTAATTATAACGATTTACTAACTTCAATTGCAAAAGAATTAGTGGATAAGTATTACAAAATACTTTTGTGGTGTTGTTTAAATATGATGAAAAAAATCTTATCTATCTCTCCTCTGAGAATCTTAAATAATAATGTTGTTTTTTTAAGTTTTTAGAGAAATGTTTTAAAATATTTATCAAGATATCACTTACAGGGTTATAATAAAATATTTGTTATACAACACAACATGTCTTCAAACCCAACTCCTGCAGGTTAGGCAGAGACCAAGCAAATGTCACAATCCTGGCAGACCTACCTGGTTTTCTCCACATTCATTACTTTTTCATAAGACGCTGGTTGACACAACCCTCGGATAATATCCGGTCAAGTTGATTGTGAAATGTCCTAGGTTCTAACTAGACTAAGGGGAGACCGTGTGCTTACATCTATCCACATTCGAACTGTGTGTCTGCTATGTCAATCGGTCATACGAAGGGAATAAGATCTAGTCATGGTTCCCGCCTCAAAATATACTTTTTCAAATAAAAATGTAATTTTTAAACAAAAAAAGGAGTAGAACATGACAAAACATTGGGGTATATTTTTCAAAGTATCTTCATGCCCATATCCCCGAAAAAGTAAGCAAATGCACAACCGTTGCACCCACGACTTTTTAAAAAAGTTGGAAAAACCGACCGGGAATCGAACCCGGGACCTCATGCAGCCAAGTCCAACACCTGGACCACTAGACCACAGAGGCGATCAATGTCGGTTAAAACTACTTACCTAATTAAAAACTGACTTATGTCAAAAAAATCATGAATACCTAACACCTTACATTTTTTACTTTTCTTAAACTAGTTTTCATACACATTTTCCATTATACATTTTAATAATAAACTGTTTTTGTGGGCATACTTGTCTACAAAATAACAATATACCTCCAAAACACGGAATCAAATCTATTATATCTATAAAACCTTATCTATTTAGTTACATCGACTAAAGGTTGCAGGGAGCATAATTAACAAAGAAGTTAGTGATTAGATAGACGAAGAGCATATTAGTTCCACCTCAATAAACACTATCACGATTAAAACTTTAAATTGCTCAAAAGCTTAACTTTAAACAAAAAGCGCAAACAATATCTAATTTGAACGGGGCAAACTGAGCCGAAAATCCTGAACTTGTGGAGTTCAAAACTAATAATGTAACTACTAGCATAGAATTCGAAACAAAAACTGTTTGCTTTCTAAAACTTGCGCAGATTCCTCTAAAGTTATAATGCTCCTCGTATTTACAAGACATATAGATCTAAAAAGAAATCAGTGCAAGAGGACAAAAGAAATATTGGGTATATATAAAATAATCGCTCCATGAGGTATGTACATTAAAAGGCATGAGAAGTGAAGAAGGAAGAGTAAGTGGAGTAGTGGATCATATCGAAAATCTTTTATGGAAGAATAGATAAATAAGCAAAGCGACTTACTAGATAGAAAGTGTAACTGTGTGTGTGTATGCGTGCGTGTGTACATGCATGCTTGTGTGCGTGTGTACGTGCGTGCGTGTGTATGTGGGTGTATGTGTGTATGTGTTTATGCGTGTGTGTGCGTGTGTGTGTCATCACACACGTGTCCGTGTTACGGAACTTTTGCTTGAAATTGCTAACGTAACGTTTCTTAGCTACGTTAAATGTAGGTTTTGTCGAAAGTTTATTTATAATTTTGAATTTCGGTAATCGAAATATTATTGATTTAATTATTTCATTAAATTATTTAGGAAGGAGTCAGGCGGGTGTGCTAGCAATGTGACACTTGACATCTACGTTTTTAGAGATTTAGCACAAAAAAAATATGTGCACAAGAAGTGTTTATTCAGTTACGATTTTAGATAAATGAAATTAAATTTGTTAAATATTAGCAACAAACATCAAACTCATCGCGTTTTTTGTTTATACACCATTGAGAATTGTCAACGACAATATATAAATTCAACTGCCTTGTGATGGCAATTCTTATTTATCGCTTTTCATAACAATAATTTAAGCACAAACTACTAAAAACCAACTTTGATTTTAAAGAGTACGTTATTTAAATATACAAAAATTTTGTATTTTTCTCGATTTCTATTTTCAGATCCAGACTTGGTGGCAATGGTGGCGCCTTGACGTTCTTTCAATTAATAGGCAAAAAATGTTTTAAGTAAAATACCTTCAAAAATGACAGGGAAATTGATTAACATAATATTCAAAAAAGAAGTTAGGTATATTTTCGAGTATATATTTTTTGAAGTCGGCTAAAGATCATAATTCCTTGATCATGTAATTTACAAATTATATTCTTGTACATGAAATAATATTCTTCAAACTAATTAATGTCTAACGCCATCTAGGTATATTGAATATCAAAAAACTCAACAGGTTTAATGGATGTAAGCTGTTTATTTATTTACGTATAATGGCTCTGGATAAAAAAGGTATTTCCTTATCATGTATTTTTAAGAGTAACCCCTCTCAGTGTTACGATGGGTTATTTAAATAACAGTTGCTTGGGAGAAAGGAATTATGAGATGAATGAGTGTAGAATTGGACTTGATTCTGATCTAAAATGTACGAACGAGTACACGCTTAGAGAATTACGCTGGTAAAAAATCAAATTTACCCTACCAAGTATATTTGTAAATTTAATTAAATAAAATAGATGTTTACCTTCGATTTCGTTGCTATGAAATAGATTTCATACAATCTTTCATCGCTCAAAATAGCCCACAGGTGGTTGAGTTCTAAAAAATGGTATGTTTAAACTCGCTTATTTACTCATTATTCATATAAAATATCATCACAATTGGTTCAGCGGTTTATCTGATAAAAAGCAACAATCAGACAGACAGACTTTCTCATTTATAATATTATTATGGATCTTCAGAGGCGTCAATTCTGTACCTTTCGAATATTGAATTTAAAAAAATGCAAATCTTTAAGTGAAAAAACACTTGTATTGTTTTTACGTATCTCTTATAAATTATTATTTTTTAAATAGCCTACCGGTTTCACTTATCAGAATCGACTACTGAGATCATACTACTAAGAGTAGTTTAAGTTTGAGCCCTGATGATGCTGTTATAAGTGAAACAGATAGGCTATTTACAAAGTAATAAATTAAAAGAGATACGTAAAACAATACAAGTGTTTTTTTTATTTGAATATATTAATATTTGGAAGTTTTACCAAACGCCGACTATGTAAAATAAAAAATAAAAAAATGCAGATGATTACAAATGGGAATCAGAACCCTTTTATAGTACTTTGGGATTTTTGAATTTCTGTCTGTATGTCCAACACAAGCTCAAGTCCGCAATTCACGCCAAATCTACTGAACCAATTGTTACAACACTGTCAGTAGGTACCTACCTACTTTTTGTTTTAGGAAGGTTATAAGTTACTTTTTTATCCCGCTTACCAGAGGTTTCCTCGTGAGAGTTGGGTAAAAGTCACAACGTAAATTTGGCAATTTACATTGAGACTAAAAAAGGAATGTAATTGAATGCTAGGTTGTCATAGTATGAGCATTATAGATACGTAGAATGTTTGTTTGTCCTTGTTTCAAATCGTAATATATATTTTAGTATCATTTTTATCTAAGGTGTGTATCAGATTACAAACACATAATTTTTTTGGTGATTTTTTTAATTTATCATTCGTACAGACACTCTTATTTACAGTTTTGCTATTTAAATTATGCGCTTCGGCTACATTCGTCAAGCTTCGGAAATCCGAATGTATTTTAAAGAGTTCTAGAGTTGTTATCACACATAATTTATCATTTTGCTTAAATTTAGATTAGGTCAGCCAATTTAAAAATAAAAGTATAAAGTGTAAAAGAGAAAAAAATGTAAAGCCGAAGCGCATAATTTGAATAGTAGTACTGTTCTTGGGTATATTTGTTTATTGTGCATAATGCCGTCCATTGTTTCATCATTGATTCTAAATTTCGGGTTGGATGGAAAAATCCTTATACCTGGAAGTAAGCTTACATTTTGTGCATTTCCACTTACGTATTATGTTTAAAAAAATGTGTGCAGTAAAGAATTAATTAATTAAATAAATATGTAATAAGCAAAGAGAGTTGACACACTGAAGAATGAGGTAGGCTTCAATTAAGGTCAAAATCTAAACGCATTCGCATAAAGAATAATACTAAAATAATATTACTAATGTCTAGGCCAAAACATAAATATTATATTTATTTATTATTAAAAAGCACAAGACACACAAGCCTTTCAGAAAGTAAAAAATATGTTTCTTTATGTTAATCGCCTCTGTGGTCTAGCGGTCCGGGTGTTGGACTTGACTGCATGAGGTCTCGGGTTTGAATCCCGGGTCGGCCAACAAAAAGAAAATTGGATTTTTCCAATTTTCTAATTAAAAAAATGTTTGTCGGGATTGGAAATGTGCCCTGTTGGCGATAGGCTTGCCACCTATCACATTGTGGGACTTAGTGTCTTCGGCTAGTCGTGGGTGCCCTGGTTGTGCCTCTGCCTACCTCTTCGGGGATATGGGCGTGAAGATACTTTTTTTTTCTTTATGTTAGAGGACAGCGAAAAATCATACCTCATCATCATCATCATGTTAGGAGATAGCTGTGATCCAAATATATAAGAAATTTTATAGGTGCGTTGTTGTTGCGTCTTGTTGCCGATCGAATTTACTCAAGTATCGTTTATGAATAGGTTTAACAATCAAAAAATAATCTATGCGTTCTTGGCCACTATGAGACCTCACAGTGGTAGCTTCAGAAATTTGTATGGATTCATGGCGTTCGATTTTTTTTAGGAAATGAGCTTTGTAACAAAACTCCGAATGCACGTGGCCGGTATGAAAAAAAATCATCATCCTACCCCGTTAATTGATGCGAAAGTAAAATAATATTCGTTATTCAATACCATGATAAACGATCTAGGTGATTTGATCTCCACAGCGAGTTATTTAGGTGGTAATCTTTTTAAGTCTAAGGCTTCACGGTCTGAAATATCCCGATGATTGATATCACAACTTTCTGTTTTAAAAAATTAGAATGCTATTTAAATAAAATTGAGCTTGGAATAAATAAGATGATAAAGTAATTAATACAATACAGTACTGTAGTTTTTTCTCAAGGTTTTGGCCTATACTTTAGTATTTTGCCAAGTTTAGTCAAGTAGAATTTTATATCAATTTTAATCTATTAAAATTAGTCATTAGTTATTAGTCGGCAGTAAGTCATGTCAGGGTCTTGGGTAAAACGGTGGCCTCATTACTTAAGCTCGTGCAATGAGATTTGGCGGCAACGGGGAAAAACACGATACGCTAATTTCTTCATAATTATTTCATTTGTGCACTTTCACTGAACAAAACGCCACCAAAACTGACTAATTTCACTCAATATCAACACGAAATTCAATAATTATGAAAAAACTTCGACCATCCTTTCTCTCGATGGCGCCAAAACTCGAGTACCTACTATTGTTTTTGAATATGATAATAATTTTGGATTAATAACATTGACAAGATTTTTTTGGATAGGTCAGGAAGTAATCACATTCAGCTTTTGTTGATAAAAGTAATTGGCATTTTTAACTTTGATGCACTTGCCAAAAGATAGTGAAGCACCTGTGATATCTGTGATGTCTAAAGTTGTTGGGTCTTCAAAAGAGGCGTGCATGAAAAGATACCGAGACGCAACTAATTTTGTTAAATTTAAAATTTTCTCTCGTTCAAATATATTCGAATCCAAAATAGTCTATTTATTTAGAAGTTCTGATGCCACAAATTAATATGCAAACACACACAGACGCTTACTTAAAGTAGATAGTGACGATGTAACATTTAAAAAAACTTGATAATTGTAGCCTAATGTGTTCTGTATAGTATTTAAAACATGTGTAATTGACAGAATTCCGTCTTCTTTATCTTTATATGTAAACTCCTCTTAAACGACTGGAGCGATTTTGATGAAATTTTTTGTGTGTGTTTAAGGGGATTTAAGAATGGTTTGTATTTATAATTTGGCCAACTGGAAAATGTTTGTTTGTGACAAATTTTTTTTATAAGTAGTCGTCGATTTTCTAATGTTTTACATTGTATCCGGCAGACTGCGCTACTATCGGAGCATCAAATAATATTACGTACTAACTATTAATGTCAAGCGACACATAGTTTGGCAGGTCGGATAGTTTTGTATGTATGTTATAGGAAGGCAAACAAGCAGACGGATTTCCTGATGGTAAGAAATTCACGTCGCCTAGAGACACCAAAGATGGTAATGGTGCGTTGCCAACCTGAGGTCAATATGTTAGGCCTCGAGCAAAAGTAAGTTTACCGGCTACCTTACCCTCCGGACTGGAACACGTCATGACGTTATGGCTGCAGGAATAGGTAAGACGGTGGTACCAATCCGGGCGAGTCGCTGCGAAACTCTACCACCTAGTCAGATGTCACGGTGTTAGCGACGATAAGCCTATGCTCGCCTTTTACGAGCTGCCTGGCAAGAAAGGCAGATGGTCTATTCTGCAAAGGAGCTCGGACCAACACGGGTTGAAACACTATTAGTTATATTATTATACTCTTTGCACTATTCTTATTATTGTGCCGCTTAAACATGATCTTATTGCTTTATACTATCTACACTTCAAGTAATGTTCTTTATAATAAATACTTCTTTAAGTAATGTTCTCGTTTCTATTCAAGAAAAATGGGTCGAGAAATAAATTTTAGAAATTAACTCTAAATATATTAAAAACTGGAAACACTTCATACTTTGAGGCGTCGAGGTACGTCAGTTAGTTTTGCAATGAGAAAAAAGCTCTACCAAGTAATATCGTATTAAAATGGCTCTTTAAAATGCTGTCATGGATTTGGTGTAGTGATTAAAGAACAAAACTATCTAATAAACTTTTTCTTGATAAATCCAATTTACAAAAAGCAGAAATTTGGTTTTGAAAATAAACCGATTATTTTAATTTAAATAAAAAAATGACAAAAGAGAAGAAAAGTGATGAAGCAATTGTCTCATTTCATCAGCGATTTTATTTTGTACTACGAATATGTGCAACGAAAAATGAAATTGTTATGTTTATTGTTTATGTATGCGATATGTAACATTTTGTTCCTATTTATTTTATTTTGTAATCGCGTCTATTGTCCAGCGGTCTAAATGTTAGACTTGACTGCAAGAGATCCCGGGTCCGATTTCCGTGTGGGGCAACAAAAAGTAAATTTGGATTATCCAATTTTCTAAAAAAATTAGTAATGGGTGCCCTAGTTGTGCCTCTGCTTACCCTTTAGTAGATATCTGCTTGAGGATACATTTTATATTTTTTTAACATTTTACGCAATGAATTACCTCGAAATTAATTTTTAATTCTGGTTGTACTTCTGTGTACGGACTTCGAGATATTTTTTTAAAAGTTTAATTTGGTTCAATACGGATAGAATCAAGAAAAAAATATTTCTTGTTTTGTAATAATTATGGAGAATAGTTATTGGTAATATAACAATACAAAACATCAGACTTAATCATGTCTCTGATTAAATTCTCGTGAAAGCGAATTCTTAAATGTGTTATCAAATTCTAAAAAAACAACTTATCCCGGGATAGAGTATATATGCGATATGGTTAACACCTATAGCACTGTCGAAATAACTTGTATTTTAGGCTAATTATTTAGCCTAATTGCCTAATTATTATTTAGCCTGATTTTATCACTGCTTACTTCTTAAAGGATACAGGCTTTGCAATTTTTATTTGGAATAACTTTGTAAGAAAAATACACGTACATTTTTTATTTAAATTTTTCTTATTTAAGAGATCTCTTTGTAAGTTAGTATAATTCAAAACCTTCAACCTTTAGCATTAAACTGTATAAGGAAAATTGTTAAAAAGGATGCAAGGAAGGTTGTAGGAGGATCAAGGCGACTCAGGCCTGGAAGAGGATGTACGGATCAGATGTTTATACTTATCAACATCGTAGAAAACATCTGGCTGCGGACCAGAGGGGTTTTTGTGGTTTTGTGGATCTAAGCAAGTCGTTCGATAAGGATCTTTTGGACATTTTACCGCATTATGGAATAGACGGGCTACTGCTGCGTCATATGCAGTCTGTGTGAAAATAGTATTTTCACTCCTGTATATAGAAATAAAATCACGACTTTCCGAATACACGAAGTCCAAACAAGTGATAAGTGGCAAACGCAGGGAAACGTTATTTTTTTTTAGAAAATTGAAAAAAAGCCCATGTCATGTTTGTTGCCCGATCCGGTAATCGAACCTTATGAACTCAAGGACAAAGCTTGACCGATAGACCAAAATGGCTATTTTTAAAAGATTTGTGTTTTCTCTTCCACGACTACGTAATTACAAATGGCGGTTCTTCAAGCTATAAGAATAGAACAATGAATAATTAAACATTAAAATTTCTATTTTTTTAATTGCTGCTAGATTTGGAGAACGATATCTATCGATTATTTTAAAACCATTTTCAAATTTCACTCTTTTTAATTTAAAAATTTTCTGCTTCGAATGGTGTCAATCTTAACGATAAAGCATAAAGGGAAACATAGAGTAAAAATACTGCCCATTAAGGAACTCTTAATAAAATTTTATGTAAATTGGTATTAGCTCCATCCCTTTGAAATTGCAAGTAATAACAAAAGCACAAAGTGTATTAAACTGTTAAAAAATAAATGGTTTGAATCTTAGTTCTCATTCCTGTGATCACGTACCTTGCAGAATCACAGGACGTTTGATGAAATGACCAACAGATGTCACTGTTGCTAAAGTCTCTCAATAATTCTCCAGGGTAGAGTTGCTACAACTACAATTTGCTTCTTTAACAAACACGAAGATGTCGTTGTTACTAATACCACTGTAGAAGAGTTTCAAATCAACAATTAATTCAATAAATATTATATTTATTTACTTTAATAATGTGTAAAACAGAAAATTTATCTCCATGTCTGCCTGCTCACTTGAGGTAAGCACAGATTCGTTATACAGAAGATCATCGGGAATAGTGTTCAGTTCCTGCATTTAACCGGCATGGGATCCATTTGCTTACTTGTTCATTTTTGACCGCCTCGTTGGTCGAGTGCACATGCCTGACCAACCGCAAGGCGCGGCTTCGATTCCCGATGGGGGAATTTGTGTGAACATTTGGATGACTGAATTTCCGGGTTTGGGTATTTATTAAATTTATTCTGGTATGTATTAATTATTTCTATTTATTAGAATCGTTGACTTATCACCCATAAAACAAACATATAATTTGCTTACTTTGAGGTTGATTCAATTTTTGTAATTCGTCCAGAGATATTTAGAAATTATTTATTTTTATGCTCATGACATTACTTTAAACTTTCGTATTTTGGTTCAGAGAGAATAATAGTAGTCGCTAGATTTCGTTAAAACAAACACACCAACCATAAGTCAGCCAAGAATTCGTAACATTTGTAGGCTACAGTAGTGTCTTGCTATCAGGAAAGTTGTCGTCTAAAAAGTTCTAGATTTAATTTTTACTTCACTTTTTTTTAATTAAATTAAGGGAAATTTACTAACATACATATTAATTCGATTTTTTGGTGAAAATATTTATAACTACCGGTAAATATCCCAAGTCACAGTAATTGAATCTAACCCCAAATTAAGCAAATTATATGCATAAGTTATGGGTGCTAGTCAACGATTCTAATACATAGAAATCCTTAAAAGAAATACTTTAATAAACACCCAGACCCGGAAATGCAGATATCAAAATGGTCACTATACAAATGCCTGCCCCCGTCAAGAATAAAACAATCGAACCCGAGCTTCGGTGTAGTTAGTGACGCATGATAGCCACTCGGCCAATGAGGCGAGGAATAAAGTATTTTTAGCGGTAAAATGTATCTTATGTCTTTTCATGGATAATGTGGGCTGCTAATAGGATGAAAAATCTGTTTTAACATTTTTTAAACTTGAAACATTTTGTAGTCCTAGAATTTTAATTAGGAAATGTGTATTTCAACCATATTATACTACTATAATAGTACTAACTATAATAGTAAACTAGAAGTGCACGAGTTGTTGCAAATTCTCCTATCGCCAATATGTTATAGTGAATCAGTGTAAAAATTGAATACATGACTTCCCGTATTCGATTCTTGGGTCGGAAAACTCACCTTTTTTTCTAAATTTTCTAATAAAACATCATAGCCCGGGATTGTATGAGTGCCCGAATTGCGATAGGTTTTCCATCTATCTCAATTGTAGCATTAAGTAGCTTCGGCTAATCTTAGATGGCCTAGTGGTACACCTGCCTATTTCTTCGTAAATACACGTTAAAAAAAGTTTTAATAAACTCATCATCACTAAATCCGTCCGCATTATTGTCATTTAATACAAAAGAAAGATAAAAAGAAAGAAAAAGAAGAAATAGCACAAGTTAAAAACCTACAACCTAAATAATAATCATACTGTAAGCACAAAACTGAATAGTCAAACCAAATAATAATCATACTGTACATTCGCAACACTGCAAGTGGTTTAATGAAATATATCATATTCCATTTCAACGCTAAGGTATAAAGTGTAGCGAATACGTTATACAATATTTGTCATGTATTTGCAGGGAACCACACACAGGGTTGCCTAACACGTTTTTACAATTGGATTAGAATAGTTTGAATCTCTTCTTCTTCTTTTATGAATATGACTTTAGATTGTTTTTCACGACTTACTTTGCTAATATCAAGTTAGTTATTATTAATTCTTATACAGTCATTAGTCACTATGTACAAAGTCATGTCAGGTCAGGGCCTTCAATAAAGCGGTGGCTTCGTAACTCAAAAAAATACGCTATTAATGTAAAATTCAAAACGTTGTCTGTCTGTGCATAACACTGTAATAATAAAAAATAACACCCTTTTATAAAGTCCAACTTTCTGGCCGTAATCTATACCAACTCATGGTAAGGGCTCAGTTCTAATTCCAGTAACAACAACGTCTATAGACGATAGTTATATCTTACTATAAGAAAAGCTGATTATTGTTTTCTAACGGGTTAAATATAGTATTCAGAATTGGAAAATTTGAGCGAATTACAGTAAACATCAGTTCAATAAACGGCATAGATTATGGTGAGATCCCGATCAAGTTTTTGTACAAATTATACGAAATTGTTATTCAATTTTTATGACAAAATATAGAGACAGTGTTACCTGACATTGGCTAAATAATTCGCGAAAAACGATTGAAAGCCATGTTTATAAAAGAAAAAGAAAGACAGTGTTATAAAAGTCATTCTAGACGGCTGTAAACATGCTTTCCGACAAAGGTGACCCTGGAAGAAACCTTGTTTCCGTATTACAACCATTACTAAATTTGGATTTTGTTTGCAAACTAATGCTTACAACCAGTGTTTAACTGTCTAGAACTTCTTTAAGACTTTAAGTTTTTTGATATTTTGCAAAACTTAACAGCTCTGTTAACTTTTCATATACTTTAATTGACAAAAAATATCACCTCAACCAAATAGAAGAAATAAGGACATGTCATTCAATATTCAGCAAAACAAACCCTGCACGAGTTTTCCAGTTACAACTGATGTAATAATTGTAGATTAAGCTTAATAAAATAAAATCGTTTAACTAAATGGTACGAATGACAATGCAATTTGTAGCCAAAAAACAGCAATCTTAGTAGTTTCTGTTACCGTATTATTGGTAGAGCTTTCCCTTATCTTTTTTGTGACGCTGACGTGACGGTCCCATAAGCTTTACGTGTCTTATTACTAGATACTATTATTAGAGTAGATTGTTTGAAATTTTTTTGGTGCTATAAAAATTAAAACTAAAATGTTGAAATAAAAAAAATATATGCAATTTTTAAAGTAAATCATGGCAACCCTATTTGAGTTTTCCCGTATTTCGTATAAACGTGACAGTCCCGTAAACTTCTCGCGTCTTGTTACCACTGCATGTTTGGCAGATTGGATTTGTTTCCCCGCATGCTAATAGCGGGAGTACGTGAGGACTTTGACAGGGCTGGATTAAGGGATGAACGAAAAATCCTCAGCGAATGGACGAATATAAAAATGTGCAAAATTTGCAAGCTATCCTTAAAACAATAGATATGTTATTGAAAAAATTGAATAATTCATTTCTTTCATCAGTATGACCATTTAAGTACACGTTGTTAGTACAATAGTAATTTTGATGGTGTAGGGATGTGACGACCCCACCACCCACTGGTAAGGCTGTCCAGAAACTTGGGGTTTCTGAATTGTTCCACTAGTGCAATCACTCACCTTTCCGAGTGGTAGTGCCATGATGTTTGCCTGTATGTTTTGCAGTTGATTGGGCCGGCACGCCCGAGGACGTACCACTCTCTCACGAAAGACCGACGTGAAGTAGCGGCGCTAATTCTGCGTTTCGTCTGGCTGGTGAGAGTCCTGGAGACTCTTCCTTAAAGGTCGGCAACGCATTTGTGATACTCCTGGTGTTGCGGATATCCGTGGGCGGCGGTGATCACTTTCCATTAGGTGACCCACCGCCACTTGCTCGTTTGCACAAGAGTTTCCAATAAAAAAAAAACAAGGCGGATAGGTTCTGGTGGCCGAGTATTTAATTTTGTCACCTTTTATGTTGATTGATTGCATTTGGAAACGGTTATCACTTATCAGTTTACTCAGTTTATCACTTATCTTGTAATAAATAAGAAATATTTTAGTAAAAAATTAAACGTTATTAAATGTTTTTTATAAATGTTAAAATATTTACACGCCACAATGCAAAAGTATATTTTGGAAGGTATATAAAGTTATGCAACATCTTTCAACACACACATTTTGCAAACCCCGTTTTTCCCCGTGTTGGTCCGGGCTCCTTTGTAGAATAGACCATCTGCCTTCCTTGCCAGGCAGCTCGTAAAAGGCGAGCAAAGGCTCACCGTCACTAACACCGTGAATTCTGACTAGGTGGTAGAGTTTAGCAGCGACTCGCCCGGATTGGTACCACCGCCTTACCTATTCCTGCCGCCATAATGGCATGACGTGTTCCGGTTCCGGTTAAGGTAGCCGGTATACTTACTTTTGCTCGAGGCCTAACATCCCGGCCTCTGGTTGGCAACGCACCATTACCACCTTTGGTGTCTCTAGGCGGCGTGAATTTCTTACTATCAGGAAATCCGTCTGCTTGTTTGCCTTCCAATATCATAAAAAAAAACAAATACATTTTATTTTAATTCATTTCATTAGTTATTTTCAGATTAGCAGAGATTATTGTGTAGCATTAATACACATTACATGTGAACCTTAAATAATACAGATTAAATATGAATTGTTATTTCAAACGGTAATACACAAAACAAAATACATTTATTTTATCTTTGATTGGCCCGACGTCGCGTCGTTTTGTCATATTCAATCTGCACTTTCTGTATTTATTATTTTAGCTTTCGCTATAATCTATATTTGCTTCAAAGATTTGTAAATACCTTTTTGTCTCATATTTATATCTGTTAAAGTTAGAACTTTGACCGTTTTTTATTTAAAAATAGTAACTTTTTCTTTTTCGTTTTTTTTTTCAAGAAGCATCTAGTACATAGAAAACAACTACTACTAGATCACATTAGTCCTAAGATGCCAGCCACAGGAAAACAACGCAGCTGTAACATCAATGGTGTCTATACACCACAGTTATCTCTTACTGTCAGAAGAAGTCGTATGCTTATTCGCTTTCCTCTCACTTAAAAAAAATAACTATAGCCAGTCCGCTTTCTTAAGTTTATAATGAAGAGTTTAACTATTTTCATTTGATCATATTCTATCCACCTGCTAAATTGCATTTTGATCGGTTGATTCGTTGAAGTTCTTCTAAATCACAAACCCACAACCGTATCCAAAAAACACAAATCTTTGTCTACATGATTTTAATTATCAGAACATCAGCCATTTCCACATTTTGTAAAATTTAAAAGCAATCGTAATTTAGAAAACCAGAAAATGTTAAATTTGAACAAAGCTTTTACAAATGCAGACTACGATAACTGTTTTTCCTATCACTCCTAATATTTTTAGTCATTGATCTGGGGATCGTCTGCAAATGCATGCTTTTGGCTTCTGAACCTTAATTCTTATTTCTGAGGCATAAGGTTTAAATTTGAAGGGATATTTTAAATTATGGCAGTTAGAATAAGCGACGATTGCGGCGCGACGGTGTAAATTGTTAAAGTTGGAAACGCGGTTGCAATTTTCGCAGCTGTATAAAATATTGTCAGACGAAATAGCAGAGTTGCTGGTAAAGCGATGGATGCGCTGTCTTTGGCTTTTTGTCACGTTCCTGTATTCGGAACCGATTGAGTTTCAATTTTGCTGGTAACCATAAATTTTCTGAATTTAAAACCAAGTTTAAAAATTTTGTATTTTTTTATGTAATTTTGTTTGTTGTATTTAATACTAGGCGGTAGAGGGTTGTTTTAGGCAGGTTGCTCTAGATTTTACACCGCGTAAATGACAGCTTAACAAAAAATACAACCACGGATTCTGTACATGTTAAACATATGTAGTTGGAATTTTGTGTCGGAAATTTCATGATTTAAAAAAAAATTAATACTATCTAACGCAACTCGTTTTTTTATTTAATGTCTAATAAATAACACATTTTTATTAAAAACGGCAATGTTATAAAACAGCTTACTAGGTAGGCTCTTACAGCTCGCAACGCGTGGTTTAATGCATTTACTTTGTTCGCTATACATTGCGGGCTAAAACACTGCTAAATATTTAACCACTTGTCTCCGACAAAAAACTGAAAAACTAATTTTGAAGTCTGATGTTGTATAGTTAAGAAATATTTTTCCTAACTTTCATACTAAGTATTAATCAAATAGTGTTGTGGCCAAGAGGCCAACCAAGAAAACGGCTTCCGAATCTTCACATTAGTGTGTAATACAGGAAACCAATTTCCTTACCTTAACACTACAAAAACTTAAACCTTTTTTCTGTACATTAGCTGGCCACTACACCTAAGTATTCTAGATAAACACAACCATAATTATTAAGATCAAAATTATGATGAAATTGTGACATTGAGTAAAAAGTCGTCTTATTTTATTCTTTTATACAATCATTTTAATACCAAAAAAATTGCTGCTTTATTATTTAATATTCATACAAAACGCAATGGATTTTCAAATAATAGTAATGGTGGCAAAGTTCTTTTGTATGCAGGATGACAGTATTTTGATCGGAAAACGCACTGTATAACAGAATGCCAACGCATTTCCGTGTGGCGGTATTTTAAAGTGCACACCGGGGCAGTGAAGACATTTAAATCAAAGCAGTATGAAGATGAGGAAATGTTTTTCCTATTCTTCACACTAATGTGAGGGTTAGTAAAAATATTTTTAACCGCCACATCAGTGTGACAGGGCAGTGTGAAGGTCAGTCGGGCGCCCTGACGACAATAATTATGACAATACAATACAGGGTGTTGCTAGTCGTCCGCTAAGCGGATGAGTAAATTTAATTATTCGTCCAATTATACGACGACTAATTTATATTATTCATCCGAATTAGCGGACGACTAGACACTTCGTACAATACAAGACTAAGAAGGTATAATCGTGTATTTAATAGATTATCACTCTTTTTACAAATCTACCTAAATGTTACCTTCTCATTATTCATTAATTATCTTTAGCTCCTCAGTTTAAAAAGGTACGGATTTTTTCTTACTTGTGTACCCAATTTTAATTATTAATTTTTGTTACTCTTTTAATGTTTCTTATTTTAATCCTTGTAGATAATTTTATAGGTCAATATAAATTTAATTAAATTGTAAACTATTGGTATATTCTAATTTCGATTCCCAAACTAGGCAAAGTTTGGGGACCCGTGGAATGTCGGTTAATTATTTTTAGATGCAATAATTTGTCTCGTTCTTATTTAAATTTAAATGTCATGTCTTGTCACTGAAATAAAGTTATTATTATTACTATATTTGTGTGCCGTGGCATGATGAAAATCAGAAATCGAACCCGAGTGCAAATCTGGACCGAACACATGTACATTAAGAGTATGGTATTAGATAGGAAGGTATTAGGAATAAACATTTAATTAATATTAATTGCATATGCGTATACTGTAATTATTACGTCAAATGGAGTGCAAATTTGGTGGTTAACCAATTTATTGACTGACCGAATTTGTTAGTGTATTATGAATAGCATACAGCTTTCAACAGTCTGGACTCTAGTAGAATAATGTATACTTATTGTATGTTACATTGTTATATAGTACTATATTTTTCCTAAACTGATAGATATTTTACATCTAATTCAATTCAATCCCCGGTTCGGGCAACAAAAAGAAAATTTTGTTTTTCCAATTTTTTGATAAAAAACGTTGCCCTAAATTGTAATTTAAAAATAAAAAAGCTTCACTCCTATATTTCCGAAGAGGTATGCAGAGGCACAAACAAGGCACCCACGACTAGCCGAACAGTCTAAGTTACATAATGTGATAGGTGGCAAGCCTATCGCCAACCGGGCACATATTCAATCCCGAGCAACGTTATTTTTAATTAGAAAATTGGAAAACCCAATTTTGGTTTTATAGTCTGACCTGGTATTCGAACCCGGGACCTCACGCAGTCAAGTCCAACAACTGAACCGCTAGACCACAGAAGCGAGCGCTGACGTTATTCGCCATGAATACTTAAGATTGTGTTACAAATGTTTGAGCTGTTGCACAGCACTCTTCTACCTGAAATGTATACCTTGATCTATTATTCAGCCTAAATTGTCTATATATATACATTATTTTCTAGCCTAGATTTCGCAAAGAATAAAAGCATCCTTTTTAATAACATCAAACTAAGTCTGATTTCACATAACTCACCCGTTGGAAAGTATCGTAGTCAAATATGGAGCTATATTAAACCGAAAGCAGCATTTGAAACAGCTTATAATTTTTCACATCCCTTTCAATGTCCCTTTAAAACGACTATCATTATGTGTTTGAAATTAGGGTAATTAGGTCAAGTTGAATGTCACGTGAAAGGGCTCTACTTGCATTCATTAAAAATTTCGAGTTAAACCTATTTAGTTAACTTGATTTTTCTATATATTTGTATGGAAAGGGTAACGCTTTTGGAGTAAGCCAGGCAAGAACAAAATTGTCTTGTCTAGACAAACTGTAAAAGTTTACAGACAATTTTATTGAAATGTAATATAGTTTAAGAGTTGATAAATAAATAAATAAATAAATAAAAAAGCAAGTCTGTTATGATCGTGAATTTTAGCACTCGATGCACTCGGAATTTTAGCACTCGATGCACTCGGCTTATTCCGTACCCCTTGGCGTGAATATATGTAATATATTTCCGTTCCATCGATAAATGCAAAGTTCTAAAGAAAATTCAAATTCAAAGATTTTGCGATTAAGCAAAACAGAGCTTGAGTTAAGCGCTAATACCGATTTGTAGAATTCGAACTGTATTTAGAACGTTCCGAATTAGGTACAGCTGTCAGATTTAGGCAAACAGTCGTGGCGCTCGTTTGGGAACCAACTAGGATCCGCTCTGTTTCTCACATTACTTCAATCCCGATGAATTGGTGCAGTTGCCTTGTGAGTGGAATTCCGTTAAACTGAATTGTATCAAGCCTTACTCTAGTGTTGTTATTTAACTTTGAAATACTATATCGATATTTGTATTATTCGCTTACATATTTAGAATTTGAGATGTACAAATTATTTTTCAGAACGGGCATTAAAGAGAAAATTTAGGTTTTCCAATTTTCTGATTAAAAAAAAGGTTGGTCTGGATTGGATATGTGCCCGGTTGGCAATGGGCTTGCCCCTTATCGCATTGTTTGACTTAATGTCTTTGGCAGTTCGGGATCAGTCAGTCAGTCAGTCAGTCAGTCAGTCAATCATCGTACGTGGTAGTCTAGGTTTATATATTATAACTAGTATTTCGCGCGGCGAAACGGCACGGCTGACCCACAACTGGGTGCGCTTCTGCCTAGGTCTTCGGGGTTATGGGCGTGAAGATATTTATTTTCCTACAATATGATAAGTGGCAAGCCTGTCGGCAAATGGATTTGCATCCAGTTCCGGCCAACGTTATTATTAAGAATTAATTAATAATTCACTTTGTCGGGCAGACACAGAGATCGAACTTGTTACCTTATGAAGTCAAGTCTGACGCTGGACCGCTAGGTCAAACAGGCGATATTCTATTATTATCTAAAATAGATATTTTTATTTTTGACGTAATTTGACAATCATTTATTACTTTTTAGTAACCGTAGCATTACATACATCAATCATCAACAGTTAATTTACTTCTTATCGTCGGTGCTTGGTGGAATTCCATTATTGATACAATTTATTTACAAACAATTGTACTTTCCACAATATATTTTAATTTTTTATTTTCATAGTTTAGCCAACCGGTTTCGTTATACAAGCATATAGATGAAGCATCCGGAGCGAAACCAGTGATCTAAACTGTGAAAATAAAGTTATTTTGTGGAAGGTACAAGTGTTTGTGAATAAATTGTATCAACAGTTAGCTGCACAAATTATATAAAGTACGTTTATTAGTGATTATGCAGCAAATGAAACCTTTTACAGCAATTATTTCCCTAACCGCATTATCTAAATTCGTTACTTGCTTAACATTACAACTCCAGTCAGGTATCAGACTTGACCTCTTGAGGTGCCGGGTTCGATTTCCGGGTCAGGCAGCAAAAAGAAAATTTGATTTTCCCAATTTTCTACTTAAAAGAAATGTTACTCGGTATTAGATTACGTGCCCGGTTGACGATAGGCTTGCCACCTATCACATTGTGGGACTTAGTGTCTTCGGCTAGTCATGGGTGCCCTGGTTGTGCGTCTACCTATCTCAAATCAAATCAAATCAATCATTTATTGCTCCATATGTCACATAAAAGGTATTACAAATTTTTCCCACTTGTTGTTTGAAGGACATATGTACCCTTTTAGGGTGTTGCAAATTGAAGCGGACCGATCTATTTCAGATTTCACTTTTGAAATTATCTACTAAATAACCGTTTAAAGAATAATAACTCTTTTCTATCAAAAATTTCTTTAATTTTTTTGAAAATCTTAGGTTATTCATCTCTGATTTTAATTCATTGGGAAGTTTATTGTAGGTCTTAATTGTCTTAACATAAGGTCCGGAACTATGTATTTTTGATTTTGACGGGGGTAATTCTAAATTATTTTTAAATTTATTTCTAGCTTCGTAGCGTCGAGGGTTGTCTACTTGCTTTTTAAATAAATCTGAATGTTTTCTGACAAATATACATGATTGTAATATATATATATCTCTTCGGGGATATGGGCGTGAAGATATTTAAGGTTATATTAATTTCTGCAATTTGTTCAGATATATAATTTGTAACTTTAATAATTATCATCCTTGGCTCTTGGTAAAACTACATTTACAATTGTTATCGATCCAAAAACCTTTATCTTTTTTTATGTTATAGGAAGGCAAACTAGCAGACGGATTTCCTGATGGTAAGAAATTCACGCCGTCTAGATACACCAAAGATGGTAATGGTGCGTTGCCAACGTGGGGCCGAGATGTTAGGCCTCAAGCAAAAGCTCCGAACCGGAGCACGTCATGACGTTATGGCGGCAGGAATAGGTAAGGCCGTGGTACCAATCCGGGCGAGTCGCTGCGAAATTTTACCACCTAGTCCGATGTCACGGTGTTAGTGATGATAAGCCTATGTTCGCCTTTTACGAGCTGCCTGGCAAGAAAGGCAGATGGTCTATTCTGCAAAGGAGCCCGGACCAACAAAACCTCTCTCATAAGAAATAAAAATATTGTATATCAATTTCACTTTCTAAAACCTTTACCATGATAAAAACCATTTTAACGAGTTGATGAATTAAATCACTAAAGAAATCTTGCAAAAGAGACAACTCGTAATGTTACTCTACCCTCCTTTGAGATTGAGGCCCGAGGCAAGAGACAGGGCTTTTAACACGTAATTGCGTTAATATGTCCCAACGTATGGTACCTACGAAATTAGATGAGCTTAAAATTGGTACGTATATATACCGTATACCGTACCGTATGTATACCGAATATTGCTTTGGTAATTGGTTGGAAATAATGGGAGACGTAATGGAACATATTTTTTTAACGTTTGTTCATTAAATGAAAGTAAAAAATGTTTTTACTTGCAATGTAATGATGTTATAGGTTTCTTTGATTGTCCATGTAGACTACTTATGTTTACTGATGTTAAGGTACTCACATATAAATGTTCAACACTTAATGTATAGCTAAACGCAAAAACTCAAAAACGTTTATATAGATTTGGCTAATTTTATAGAAAAACTTTCTCTAAAACAGAAGGAAGGTTCATATGTAAGAGTATATCAACTAGGGAAATTGTTAGGAAAATAAGAAAAGCAGTACTTTGTTTTTGCCTAGGGAGTCTCTTAAGCAGCTAACAAATTGATCACGTCAACTTGAAATAAAAAATCCACATCTAAATCGATCTATCAATTCAAAAATATGATACCTTGTCAGACAAACACACACACACACACACACACACACACACACACACACACACGCGCGCGCGCGCGCAAAAAAACATACGGGTGGTATAAAAACTACGTAGCTAAACGAAAATATTTGATAAAGCCAACTAAAAAAATTCCACTAATTGATTATTTTATTTATTCATTCTTTATCTCCACATTATGTCTAAACAAAGCATAAAATAATAGGAAAGCAGTAGTAGTACTTTTTAATAAAATAGTAATAAAACTAAATTTACAACCAATGATTGCATTACAGAAAACAAAACCCAAGGCTAAAAAAACTTAAACTACAACTGGTGTTTTTAAAATGTCTGTTTGTCTGACCATTTTTCTCTCAAAAACTTCTGGATGAAATTTATCCAAATTTTTTATAAAAGTAACTTATTTTCGTACCTACTTCGGTTCATTATACAAGATATCGTTTATTGCTTTTCCAAACCAAAATAATAATGAACTTTTTTTCCACAACAGAACAAATTTAGGAAAGCAATAGAGTTGGTGCTCGGTAGCAATAGTGTTGTTGACATGTCCCGTCAGTCTGTGTACCATAGCCGTAGGCCTGCACTCGGTATTTTCATTTTCGATCACTGTGTGTAGGAGATAGTATTGGCCAGTAATTGAACCGCGGACGTCTTTGATATATCGGCTCTTTCATCGGATTGGAAGGACGCAATAAGAGACCGTTGATTGTTTCCAAGTAGACTTTGGAGATTGATTATTTTCTTGTTACTGGTTCTGTGTTTTGATGCTGTTGTCTTAAATCTTATATTGATTTAAGGTCATTTATCTTTCATTTAATGTATGTATTTATTTTTAACCAACTTAAAAAAGTGGAGGTTATTAATTTATATTAATTGCATAATATCTGTATGTTTTATTTAACTTTTTGTATATTTGCAACGCGATAACTGGAGTAATAACTGCTTTTAATGATTTTTTAACCGACTTGAAAATGAAGGACGTTTCTAATTCGACTGTATATTTTACGCTATTACTCGGCTAAATACAAACCAATTTAGATGAATTTGTTTTCAATCGACTCCAAAAATAAAGGTTATCAATTCAACTACATGTTTTTTATATTTTTGTGTGTTTGGTTTGCGATGATTTGGTACAACAAATAGATTTAAAAAACAAATAGATTTTCATGAATTTTGTTTGTAACCAACTTTAAAATGGAGGATGTTTCTAATTTGATTATGTGTGATTTTTTTGTTTGTTTCGTGATTACTTGACTAATATAAACAAATTTTGATAAATACATTTTAACCAACTCAAAAAATGACGACGGTTATCAATTCAAATAGCAATGTTAACAATAATGAAACAGTGTCAACTGTAAAATAATACTGTCATAAACATAACGATGCAACTACTTTCGTTACACATTTTATTTTAGTATTTTCAGCGATATTAAATGAGGTAGTGGTTTTTTTTTATAGATGTATCTAAAAATTATTACATTTCTTAACACTGCTATAGCAATGTTAATGACAATGAAACAGTATAAACAGTAAAATGTTGTAAAATGATACTATCATGAACATAACGATGAAATCGTGTGATTTTATAAGTGTATGTAAAAAATATTAAATTTCTTATTATTGCAATGTTAATTACAATGAAACAGTA
Organism: Calephelis nemesis; assembly: GCA_002245505.1. NCBI lineage: Eukaryota > Metazoa > Arthropoda > Insecta > Lepidoptera > Riodinidae > Calephelis > Calephelis nemesis. The sequence continues at coordinate 610,164 of NJDD01000626.1, forward strand.
TAAACAGTAAAATGTTGTAAAATGATACTGTCATGAGCACAACGAGGGAAATCATTAATCAATCATAGCGATGCAATTACTTTCGTTACATTTCGTTGTTCTATCAGCCTACGTTTCAGTTAATTAAAACAAGTCTGAATTTGCAGCAGTAAATTTTGGGTTCGCGAGTTTTTTACGGAACTTTTCGACAGAGCATCCAGTTTTCTGTTTATTTATGAGCTTTTGCTAGCAACGGACAGACGGTCCGTTTAACCGACGTTATTTTTACATTAATGTTTTAATGTGTTTTGCAATAACGCTTTGGGATTATCGTTCATGTTTTTAAAAAAATATTTTGGATTCATATAGTAACATTATCAAAATTCAAAATGTGAGAATATCAAAACATTGATTTTTGCTGATGATGAGAAATAAAATACATTGTTTGTATATTTATATATAAAAAAAAATCAGGTATGCTGCTGCACAGCACTGTATTACGTAGAAAATTGTCTTACATCCAATTTCATTAACCTATCTACAAATGTAGATAGGCCTATTAGTGTTTTATTGCTAAGATATTTTATGTTATATTGTGGAAAAAAAACAGTGTTCGCTTGTTAACCTATCTAAAGTAGTCTTATCTCTTATCTAAGCTAGATTTTACATTTAATAGTAGTTAAACATAGGGTTATTTTTTTATTTTATTATATTGGAAGGCAAACAAACAGACGGATTTCCTGATGGTAAGAAATTCACGCCATCTAGAGATACCAAAGGTGGTAATGGCGCGTTGTCAACTTGGAACCGGGATGTTGTCTACCTTGTCCTCCAATCCGGAACATTTCAACGGAAGTGCTAACGTTATGGCGACCCTACTACCTAGTCAGATGTCATAGTGATAGTGAAGGTAAGCCTGTGCTCACCTTTAAGGAGCTGCCTGGCAGGAAGGCAGTTGGTCTATTTTGCAGATGAGTCGGACCAACAGGAGGAAATTTGTTTGTCCCAGACTGTTAAAAAGAAGAAAAAAACAACATTCTGTTAGAAGTTAGCATCGTTTCGTTTATCACTGACACCGTGGCTAAGACTTGGTGGTATAGTCATGCATAGAAGTCAACTTGCAAGAAGCAGGCTGATATTGAAGCAGGCAGTGCCAACAGGATAACTCGTGGAGCCTTACCAACATAACAACAGTGTTTGTCACTGAAATCAACCTTTCCCGGGATTTGATTTGTGCCCGGTTATTGATAGGTTTGCAAACTATAACATTGTTGGGCTTAGAGTTTTTAGTTAGTCATGGGTGTCCTAGTTGTACCTCTGCCTACCACTTCGCTAATATAGTCGTGAAGATATTTTCAAGTGAATTTCAAAATTGGTTGAACATTAATTTATACAGTACTTAACGTTACTGTAATCACAAAGGAATAAGTCAGTTGAAAGTAACCGAAAAGTCATGACGTGTTTAAAATTTGCATACACACAAACATCACACGCTTGGTGTTGGCGAGGGAATGGCAAACTTCTTCGCATAATGAAGATGAGAGATGTTTTGTAATCCGCCACACTTGACAAACTTGGGACAATCCTCAGCCACCAGCTTTTGAACTTTGTTGGCGTATTCTTTGTTCTACGTAAGGAGTGAATGAGATAATGTTCAAATATTTGACAGTAGCCTTGTTGGTTGAAGGGTTAGTAAATATCCAAATTTTAATATCTTGTTGATAAGAACGCCATCTTTCATCATTCATTATATTTGTTTGTGTGTAAAATGCATTTTTTTTTATGACATTGGAAGGCAAACAAGCAGACGGATTTCCTGATGGTAAGAAATTCCCGCTGCCTAGAGACACCAAAGGTGGTAATGGTGCGTGCCAACCAGAGGCCGGGATGTTAGACCTCGAGCAAAAGTAAGTTTACCGGCTACCTTACCCTCCGAACCGGAACACGTCATGACGTTATGGCGGCAGGAATAGGTAAGGCGGTGGTACCAATCCGGATGAGTCGCTGCAAAACTCTACCACCTAGTCAGAAGTCACGGTGTTAGTGACGGCAAGCCTATGCTCGCCTTTTACGAGCTGCCTGGCACAGGAAGACACATGGTCTATTCTACAAAGGAGCCCGGATCAACACGGGGGCATATGTAGTAGTGTGGGTATTTTTTTTATGTTATAGGAAGGCAAACAAGCACACGGATTTCCTGATGGTAAGAAATTCACGCCGCCTAGAGACACCAAAGATGGTAATGGTGCGTTGCCAACCTGAGGTCAGGATGTTAGGCCTCGAGCAAAAGTAAGTTTACCGGCTACCTTACCCTTCGAACCGGAACACCTCAATGTTTTATTTATTGATTTAATGCACTTTATAAGCAATATCATTGAAAAATATAAGCGTTCTGTATTTCTCCTATACATAAACTATAAGTGTGCCAAATTTTATGCTCCTGCGTCCGCGCAATTTTCGTATAAGGGGTCCAAAGTTTTGGCATCACGTAATAATAAATAGATTTCTGAGGCTGTGTTTAGTAAATGAACGTCGCCCATTTTAGGGTGATGAACATGGACGAAGCCTACCAGTCTGCCGGGATCTCTACCTACTCCGTAAGTGACTTGGCGTGAATATATGTATATGTTTAAGAATTTTTTTCGTTGATTGTAATACAAGTGTATAATTGGCTTACTTCGGGTTTAGATAAAATTGTGAAATTTGTTAATTGATGCTGTATTAATATGAACAGCTTCAAACAATTTTAAAAAAAACATAAAATTTTTGCGATTTATTTAAGCGCAATGCTCAAATGTCTATTTGCGTCCTAGAGCAGAGAAACGCATAATCTTCTCCTTAAATCGCATTTTTTTACCTCACGTTAAAATTAAAAAAGTTGATGTTGTGTATGTTCTTTAGTTGTCAAAAAATACTTCTTTAATTGTTAAATTTAAAAAGTTCTTTCAGTCTTTATAACATTTTTTTTATTTATAATTTTCATTACTCGTTTCTTTAATAAAAGAACGTGCAGAGCTAAACAGTGGATCTGTGTCAAGTTAGACACCAAACGTCAATTGACTTATGCCCGGTTCCTATAATCAACGAATCGTAATCCGTCAGCTAAACCATTCGTAGTTTGTTCAAAAGTAACGGAGCGTGACCAATATTTTCAAAAAATGTTTAGAATCAATAGTCGAAAACGAGCAACCGTTGTTAGTAATCTTACTAAGCGTACAAAATACTACCATCCGTAATCAAAACGACTCGTTTTTTGAATATAGGAACCGGGCATTGAGACAGTAACTAAGTATAATGGAGTTTTGGCGCTATCGTGAATGAAGTTGGTCGTATTTTTTTCATAATTATTGAATTTCGTGTTTATATTGAGTGAAATTTGTTAATTTAGGTGGAAATTAGATTAATTTTGTTCAGTAAAAGTGTACAAATGAAATAATCAAGAAGAAGTGTATCTTCCATTTCTTCGCTGCCGTCAAATCTCACCAGATGAGTTAGAGTAACGAAGCCACCGCTTAATTCAAGACCCTGACCTCACATGACTTTGTATAGTGATTAATGACTTTATAAGAATTAACTAACTTGATATTGGCAAACTAAGTTGTGGAAACGATCGAAAGCCATATTTAAAAGAAGAATAAGAACTAAGTATAATTATTAGTGAAATAAAAATAATCAGTCTACAGGCGATGTTAGTGTAGAATAACAGTGTTATTGGAGCGTCTCATACAGAAAAAAATCTAGGCAGCTAGGTTTTGATTATAACGGAAAACTGCGTATTTTGTCTACTTGGGCTGATTTCACCGAACAATTGAAAACTAAGTTTAATAAAACTAAGTTCAGTGTAAACGAGTCCAATTATCGGTTGTGTTTCTGTTCATAGGCTACTGCAATTGAAAATAAAATGGACAAATTTAGTATATCTGTATCTACTCAACTACCATTTCAAATAGTTTAATGATATAATATTCAGAATTGTTTGCATTACAAAAAAAACTTTGACAGTAAAATTGACACGATTGACAATCGTTGTTACGTTAATCGAGTTTAAATTGGACGGTGAAATCTACACAATACAATAATAGTTGGGTACGTCAGAAAAAGCATGAAAGTAAGATAAATGCGGTCGAAAAGAGAGCGCTACGGAAAATCTGTGGTGTAACGCTCGCTGACCGCATTCGTAACAGTGAGATCCGAGAAAGAGTGAGATTAAAATAAAGTGTTGGTGCTAAAATGCGAAACGGCATGTTCCGCTGGTTCGGTCATGTGGAAAGAATGACTGATGAAAAATGATAAAGCAGATATACAATGCGAATGTGGATGGATGTAGGTACCCGGGGAGACCAAGGCTGACATTCCACTATCAGATTAATCAGATATTATCAAAGGGTGGTGTCAAGAGTCGCCGAAACCGGCGTGTTTGAATGAAAAGGGTAATGAACGTGAAGGAAGCCAGACAGGTTTGTCAAAGTCGTGAGGTCTGGCACTCGATATTCTCTGCCTACCCCATAAGGGACTTGGCGTGAACATATGTATGTGTTTGAAATCGAGCCTTAGACGACTAAACTTTACAATTGTAGTAGATCGTTTGTGGTGTTACCATGCAGAAGTTGTAAAATATTTATGTAAGAAAGTTACGGTTTATTTTGTTTTGTTTGAGTGTGTGTATATGTTTATATATACGATATAAAAAACTTTCCACAAACCAAAAACCTTTGTGTTGTAATATGCAAATTCAGTAAACAAAAAGGATAAATTAATTTTACTAGGAAATTTTAATGAAACTAATATTTTCATAGTAATATGATATATATTTTGCTTTACAATAAGTATAAATATTATTAAACATTTCATATTTTTCCTATATTTAATATCGCTAAACAATTTATTTACACATTTTCTAGATAGGTTGTTATAGGATTAAATTTTCATAATACACATTTTTGTACAAATTTATTATCGACAAAATCTTAAAGCTATCGCACGCCGAGAATAAAAGTAGCACAATTCAAAAAATATATTTTTTACATAACACAATAAAACATTTCATTTTATTTTATTCCATGTTTTATAAATAATACTATAAAGCATGGAATAAAATAAAATGGTATGGTATGGACTGGCCGTTGATACATCTATTTGACAACTTTTTTCTCGTCAAGATCAATTAAATGTTAAATTTTCAAAAATTTTGACTTGTGTTACTTTTTTTTATCTCAAGTATTATTTCATAGAATCTTAATTAAAAGAAATTTAAGTGTCTCAATGTTGACATTACACTTGTAATACTAAATATATATATATATAGCACTCTTACGTTTGTGTACAGTATAACAACACTAGATGTAGGTAGTGACTTTGCCTATGTGTTAAAAAAAATAATTTGCCTCAAGAATTCGTTGAAAATCATAATAAAAAGAAGCTTATATCTTCTCCCGGTTACTTGCCGCATGCAAAATTGCGTTGTAATGGGTCACTTTTTAGATTGACGATTTTCATAAAAACTTTCATCCCTTATCGTCCTTTGACTTTCCTCCACGTCCTATAAGGTGAAAAATTTACAAAAAAATGTTTATTAGCTCATATCATCGTTATTATACAAAAGTATACAAAATCCCAGCCTCTGTCGTTTAGCGGTCCGGCGTCGGACTAGACTTCTTGAGGTCCCGAATTCGAACAGGGGTTCGAATTCGGGCAACAACAAAAATTGTTAGAAAATGCGTATTTTCTAATAAAAACAACGCTACCCAAGATTAGATATGTGCCCGGTTGGCAATAGGCGTGCCACCTATCACACTGTCTTTGGCTAGTCGTGGGTGCCCTGGTTGTGCCTCTGACTGCTTCTTGGAATGTATGAGCGTGAAGGTACTTGCTTTATATTTGCTTACTTTTGTAAACAAAATTCCGTCTCCATGTTAATACAATTTGAACTACGGCTTAATAGTAATCAATCAGTACCATAATATTTTCATTTTAATTATATTATAAATAATTATGGAAACTTCTCTTAAATTTGTTCAATTAGGATTGAGATATGTTATAGTGTCAAATGTTTTATAAGAGAATAAATGATAGTAAAATTAAATAAAAATCAAGAACCAAAACATTTAGTCCATAAATCCATCCATCTAAACCATCTGCCTGGCATCTGGCAGGGGCCAGGCAATTTGCAACAGAGGTTTTGTAATTTTGACGTGTCTGTGTGTATCTGTAAGTTTGTGGCTTGATAGCTCCTTATCGAAACGACCGATTCTGATTCAGTTTCCTTTGACGTGATGTAGACGGTTCTTCGTTACAATTCACAGATAAGTGTTGCCGGTTATTCAATCATTTTTTTATTAAAGAAATATGTTTTAAGTAATCTCAGGAACTTTTACATTTAATAAAAAGTAAGTTGAAAATTTTCAATATTTTAAATTTTATTACAATAATGGCTGGAAAAGGAAATCACAATTACTTAAAGTCCCAAAGTCAGTTAAGCATGTCTTCCTCCTTCGTGTCACTTTCCAGTCAGGTTTTATAAATTTGAAGAGACAGTGATGTCTGGACGTATTTCAATACTTTGTTAGCAACATCTTGTTTCAATAGAAAATATGACATTTAACTTAAAAACGAAGCACTAAAACACAAGAAAGAATATAACTTAGTAATGATGTATAATATTTTATATTCATTTATTTGCAATCCACAATTATCGTAAAAATAACGTGTTGAACATGGATCAGTTAAAAACTGCAAGAAAAAAACAATTATTGGGAAAAACGTCATTTCACATTTATTGCATTATCGAGTTAGAGGGTATAAAATCATATGTTTCATGCCTGGTTCCTGTACTCAACTGAACGTAATCCGTAAGTTTGACCTATTCGTAGTTCGCTAAAAAAGTAACGGAGCGTTAGTCATATTTAAAAAGATGTTCAGAATTGACTGTCGAAAACGAGCAACCGCTGTTAGCAATCTTACTAATCGTACAAAATACTACTATCAGTAATCAAAACGTCTCGTTTTTTAAATATAGGAACCGGGCATTAGTCAATATTTCTAAAAAGTATAGTCTTACACTCGGTTCCTGTAATTAACGAAACGTAATCCGTAAGTATAACCTTAGGTAGTTTGTCTAAAAGTGACGAAGCGTTGCTCATAGTAAAACAAAAATGTTTCAAATCAACTGTCGATAACGAACGACCGTAGTTAGACTTTTTACTATTCGTATAGAAAACTACCATTCGTAAACAAAACGTCTCGTTTCTTTTTTATAGGAACCGGGCATTAGTCTTTTCTCTCTAGCTTGACGTTATAATGGAAAGGCCAGCATTTTTTGATGCAAAGTCATAATCAATTATTTGACAAGAATAGCAAATAATGAATTTTTCGTAGGATTTTCTTACATCTGTTTGTATGATGTATGATGTAACTACCGGAACTACTGTACTAAGACCTGTAGGGTTACTCGGTTTTATGCAAATTGAAAATCGGAATCGGATTTGAGTTATTTTGTGCTTTTGAACACAATACTAGCTAATTAATTACAGTTAGTTACAAAATAATTTAACGAATAAAGTATAAGAAATAATCATTTGCTATTATATAGTTATTAATTCTATATCAATGACACAAATCCCATTCCAGTTTCAATTTTGCCAATTTGACTATATCTAAATATGGATATATTTAAAAATTTCTTTGTCGATTTTATTAAAAAATAGCTTAAAAAGCATATCCATTTGTGACAAACTCTAGAGTTAATGTAAATATCTAAATGTATACTTTTAGTTCTCTAGAGAAATAAACGTATAACATTATTATTATAACTGTAACAAAAACAATAACTTTGTGCTTTCAACAATTCAAAATTCAAGTTTCAGTTAGTGTATACACTAATAAGATTTTCAGATAGATACAAATAATTTTATAACATAAGTTATTGTTTTTTTTATGTTATAGAAAGGCAAACAAGCAGACGGATTTCCTGTTAATAAGAAATTCACGCCGCCTAGAGACACCAAAAGGTGGTAATGGTGCGTTGCCAATCTGAGGTCGGGATGTTAGGCCTCGAACAAAAGTAAGTTTACTGGCTACCTTACCCTCCGAACCGGAACACGTCATGACGTTATGGCGGCAGGAGTAGGTAAGGCGGTGGTACCAATCCGAGAGAGTCGCTGCCAAACTCTACCACCTAGTCGGATCTCACGGTGCTAGTGATGGTAAGCCTATGCTCGCCTTTTACGAGCTGCCTAGCAAGGAAGACAGATGGTCTATTCTACAAAGGAGCCCGGGCTAGCACGGGGAACAATTGTCATCATTTTTAGTTTTAATCTGATTCTTTTCCTTCTGTTAACGTTTTTAGCACTCTCATGGAAACCTATTGAGATATCAGGATATAAATTAGCCTATTAATTTTCCAAGGTGTAATCCACTTTTATTCCTATATTCTGTAAAATTAATTAAAGTTTTTTCCCGTATTGGTACGGGATCCTTAGCAGGATAGACCAACTGCCTTTCTACCAGGCAGATCGTAAAAAGCCAGCATAGGCTTACCGTTATTAAAACCGTGACATCCTACTAAG
>NJDD01000626.1:647286-658428 GCA_002245505.1 Calephelis nemesis
ACCGAAGCCAGAGCAGGGTTCCGGCGATACCAATTGGACCAGGGCGGCTGCTCCTTAGTATCCCTCTCTGACCAAAAGAGCGGTCTAGGCGTGGGGTGACGGAATTGAGCCCACGGAGGTGCCAAAACCATCTTGCCCAACCGGTCATGATGTGGTTGCGGCAGGTACGGGAGTTCCTGTCGCCACAAGGATCCCGAAGTAAAATATAAGGTATTAACAGGTTTATTAATGCGAGTTGCTTTCACAGGATTGAACAATGGAAAAACCCATGTGATGCAACATATGCTTTGATTTACGTCATTTTTTTATATGTTTAAAAAAGTTGGAAAAATTAAAAATTATTTTTTTAAGAATACAAAATATGTTCTATTCATGATTTTTTAGGCAACCCATTTTGAATATGATTTCTAATATTCTAAATTTATAATAGAAATAGCTGACCCAGCAGACGTTGTTCTGCTATATTTTAATGTGATTTTAGTAAAAAAGAATGGGTGAGTCACCCTTATTAATAAGGTGTATGAAAAATAGATGTTTATCAATTCTCAGATCTACTCAATATGCTCACAAAATTTCATGAGAATCGGTCAAGCCGTTTCGGAAGAGTACGAGAACAAACATTGTGACACGAGTATTTTATTTAGTAAGAGAAGAATAAGTTCCATTCTCTCTTTCTCTCTCTTATCTTCTACTAAGATTAATAATCTTATAAATAAAAATCTCAAATCCTCAGAAGCAACTTGTACGATAATTTTTAATTTGTTTTCAATATTTCTCACATTCATATATCAGCGCAACGATTACGGGTCGGCTAGTTAAAAAAATATTCGTTTACAGAACCTTATCTTATAAATAATAAAGTGCGAAAGTTTGTATGTTTGTAACGCCTTCACGTAAAAACTGCTAAACCGATTTTAACAAAATTTGGTACGCACGGGCTAACTTGGATTAACATATAGCATAGTTTTTATCTCAAAACAATGTTGCTGTGGGACCACGCGCGCAACGCCGCGGGCAACAACTGGTGTGAAATAAAATACATTCAAACTTTTGAACCCAGTGCAAAGTTCATGCATGCATATAAGACACTTACCATAGTTGAGAGCATGAATAAAATATGAACTCATCAGTTAAATAAACGGGATACTTAGTTACTTGTGTATTTAGGCAATGGCTGAAATGTGATAAAATATTTGGGCTACTGTGTTTTCTTTTGTTGATATGAACTTTAATGCTCCGTTGACTGAGGGGTTAGCGTAGCTTACGCCTAGTTCCACCCAACCATTAGGACCGGGTTCGATTTCTACCTGGGGTAGGAATGTACACCGTGTAAATGACAGCGTACCGAAAAATGAAACCATGAATTCTGTACATGATAGACATGCATCCGTAGTTGGAATTTTGTGTCGGAAATTTCATGTTTTTTTTTTAAATGTATTTTTTTATTGATTTTACTTTTGTTTTATCAATACTATCTAACGCAACTCGATTTTTATTTAAAATCTAATAAATAACACATTTTTACTAAAAACAGCAATGTAATAAAACAGCGTATTAGGTCGGCACTTACAACTCGCAACGCGCGGCTTAGTGCATACACTTTTATCGCTGTACATTGCAAGCTGAAAAACTCTTTAATATTTAACCACTTTTTTTACGACAAAAACTGTTAACCGATTTTCGAAATCTGTTAAGTATCTTAACTACCACAGAAGTTTTCATTACGGTGTCAAATACACCCTGCATATGATAAACATATATGTGAGTCTGTTTCTGGGTTTGGCTGTTTATTATATTTTATGTCATTAAAAAGTTAGTTTAGTTAGTTTTACCTAGACATTTATTTATATTATTACATATTGTACACATATACGTGTATGTTTCTTATAACATAAAAAAGAATTGCTATAATATGTGATTGTAAGCGCATAACTTTTTAACGACTCAACCGATTTGGCTCATTCTTTTTTTGTTGTATTGGCTATTGTTAGGAGAAGGTCTTGTGAAGAAAAAAATCGGGAAAATTGCAGGAAAAAATGGGAAAAACAATACTTCTTTTTCCTCATATAAACTGAACGGGTAGAACGAAGCTCTCCGCGATAAATAGCTAATACTCGTATATTAATACATTTAAACTGTTACACATACATTCAAATGGATTTTAGAATCGGCACCGGTAGATAAATCGGGCATATGGCCAATCCCGGGAGAATTAAAAAAAATCATTTCCTTTTTATTACCTGATCGAATTCGGGACTTCGCGTGTTAATTCCAATAACAATAGACCACAGAGGCGATAAATTACACGTTAAGTTGTAATCAAGCAAGAATTTAGAACTAACATAGAACAAACACTTACAGTATAAATGGTATTGGCGGTTGGCATCACAGACGCTGTTGGTTGGTCCAGTTACTTAAGCGGAAACTTGGCGAATCAAAAGCCTCACTAAAGTTACTGGAATGTTTGATCTGCCAAAGTTAGCTTTAAGACTATGTCATTTAACATTCACAGTTTATGCATCTTGGACTAGATTACGTAACTTAAGCTCAATGGATGGAACAAGCTTGTTTTGTGGCTTCGCAAAACTGACATTAATGTGATGAAATTGTTTTAGACAGTATTTCTATGTATCAGAATTGTTAATACAATGATATATACAAGCACACAATTTCCCTACTTTAGGGTTACATACCATTTGTTTGGGATTTTTAATTTGGTTTTTTGGGATATATTGATTGATTTATTAATTCAATAGGTACTCCATCATCTCTTTTCTTTATTTTTTTCTTTTTAATATTGGAAGGCAATCAAGCAGACGGATTTTCTGATGTTAGGTGGCGTCACCTAGAGAAACCAAAGGTGGTAATGGTGCGCTGAAAACCAAAAGCTGGGATTTCAGGCCTCCAGCAAAGACCAAGGATCTCCAGATCGGAACACATCATCGCAAGTGCTGATGTTATAGCGTCAGGAATAGACAAGGCGGTAGTACCAATCCGGGCGTGTCGCTGCAAAATCTACCACTAAGTCAGGCGTCTAGGTGTTAGAGACGGTAAGTTGCTAGGCAAAAAGGCAGATGGTCTATTCCGAAATTAACCCGGATCAACAAGGGGACAATTGTCTGACAGAAACACTCCAAAGCTATAAGACCACCATTGGAATTATGTTAAATATTATGTTAAAGTTTGAACAGTGTCTATGGTATTTTTTTTGCACTTAACATAGTGTATTCAATTATTCATTCAAGAGTCTATCTGACTGACATTCAGACTGATTTATCTAGCATTTATCACTTCTTGATTTATCTAGTAATATAAATTACTAGATCCTTTTGTTTGAAAGCGATGGGGTTATCACCTCCCGTGTTAACAAAACTTAAGTCCATAGTAAAGCTACTACAATATAATGCTAATATATTTTTGAAAATGGAATGTTAAAGTTAAAAATACTTATAATTAATAGTCAATTCCAACAATACATTACCCAAATTCAAATGGAGTGGCTATACGTTCTTAAGATATAAATTTCAAAAGCTTTGTAAGCTCTCGGGCCGTAAACGCCGTGTCCACTGAAGCGTAACTAACGAGCTTTGTCTTATTTTACCACAATAGGTCACTTTTCTTAAGACTTAAACCCCGAAGTACTCGTAAATTAAATCTTAATATCTCATTACTTGCAAGCCCTGTTCCACCCTCCGTTCGACTCTTGCCAAAAAACTATGCCAATTTCAAAAAGCCTGGATAATATTTTAAGCAAACAAAGCAAGTTCGAAATTCGGTTTGTGATTTTGTGATCAAGTTTGGTAAATGAAAGGATTTGATTCTTAATGTGGAAAAAGTTAGTGGTCTAGCGGTCCGGTTGTTGGACTTGACTGCATGGGGTCCCGGGTTCGAATCCTGGGCGTTAAGATACTTTTTTTTTCATTTTTTTTATGATATTGGAAGGCAAACAAGCAGACGGATTTCCTGATAGCAAAAAAAAAAGACTTCGCCTAGAGACACAGAAGTTGGTAATGGTGCGTCGCCAATTTGAGGACGGAATTTGAGGCCGAACTAGAACACGTAAACGGGAAGCACTGACATTATAGCGGCAAGAATAGGTAAAGCGGTGGTCAGACTCAGATGTCACGGTATTAGTGACGTTCAGTCTATGCTCGCCTTTTACCAGCTGTATGGCAGGAAGACAGATGGTCTTTTCTGCAAAGGAACCCAGACCAACACGGGATCTACATACATATCTTCACGTCAAGTCCCTCAAGAACTAGGTAGAAAGTATCGAGTGTCAAACCTAACGATCCTGACAAACCTGTCTGGCTTTCTCACATTAATCTTACATTAATTTCTCCGGCTGATGATGACAATAGTTATTTTATTACTGGACAAATAGCACAAAACATGTATCTAGCCACAAAAAAACTGCTGTAGGCAAATTAGGTACAAGTTTGTCTAAAGCAGGGGTGGGCAAATTCTTTTAACCGCGGGCCGGTAAATTAAAAAAAAATCTAGTGGCGGGCCAGTAAATTACAATTAATCTTGAGGCGGGCCGGTTTATTATTATTAGGACACTTAACAATAGCAGCAATTGTTACGATTATAAAACGTTGTATAAAGATAACATAAGTTATTTTTTTATTATTTTACAAACCTTCATTAAAATAAAATCTATTTATGAAGTCTTAACTCATGAAATACGCAATATATACAATTATATTTGAAGTATCGATTCAGTATCTTAATTGTTCAAATTTCAAAAGTATTTTAAAAGTCTTTTAACATTTCGACCATTATTTTTTTTGAAGAGGTTTATATTTTTCTAAGAAAACCCTCGGCGGGCCGGATTAAAACCTCTCAAGGGCCGGAGCCGGCCCGCGGCCCGAAATTTGCCCACCCCTGGTCTAAAGGGAGTTAGGTACACATACTTGTACGTAGAAATAGTGGATAGATTCTGGTATTTAAATAAATACAAAACCTATTTATCAAATGAAAAACAAATACAAAACAGTATCTGAAACGCCTTTACTGCTGTCCTTTTTCTTTTACTTTTGTAGAAGAAAAGGTGACAAGTATTGACGTTTTCAAAGCAGAATTTCAAAAATTAACGGAATGAAAATAAAAAATAGACTATGATTTCTGTATTGCGTCGTATAGACAAATATTTTTGCACTTGGATTCTGGAAGAGGTAGGTAGAGGTACAACTTGGACACCCACGATTAGCTGAGGCTTAATTAGTCAAACAATGTGATAGATACACACACAAACCTATTGCTCACTTATACAATCACGGGCTATGTTGTTTTTATTGGTAATAAAAAAGAACTATTTGGGTTGCCCGACCTGGGATTAGTATCCGGACCTCAAGACTTCGTTCACGCATTCAAGCGACTTTTCGTGGTAAATAAGAGATCAGGTATCAAACTAATTTTATTTATTCAATAAAAAAGTTCTGAGTAGGCTCACTTAAAAACATGGATTGTAATTGAAAACCTCCTCGTTTTTAAGAAGTCAATTAAAAAAAACCATCGAGTCACAGCACAAATATAATAATAATAAAAAAATAATTATAAACATCCCTGGAAAAATCACACAAATTGAATCTAACACCACGGTAAATAAAATAAAAGAAGATCGTGAGTATCCCGTATAAATAATTAAAAATGTTAATTCCTGGACAAGTTACACAAATTGAAAGTAAGCAAATTATATGCTTGTGCTATGGGTGTTAGTCAACGATTTTAATATATAGAAATACTTAAATAGATACCAAAATAAATGTAATAAGCACTCAGACCCGGAAATGCAGACATCTAAACGTTCATCACACAAATGCCTGCCCCCGTTAGGAATCGAACCCGAACCTCGCGGTTGGTCGATGTAGTTAGGTGTTTACGCTAGCTAGCTAGTTACGTTTAACGAGGCGGTCAATATGTGCCCGGTTGGCGATAGGCTTGCCACCTATCACATTGTGGGACTTAGTGTCTTCGGTTAGTCGTGGGTGCCCTGGTTGTGCCTCTGCCTACCTCTTTGGGGATATGGGCGTGAAGATACACGTTTTTAAAAATTCAATTAAAGAAACCATCAAGTCACGCACAAATATGAAACAGTATGGAAACTAAGTCTAGTACCTACTCAAACTACTTACCTACGCTTCTATCTAACTCCATCAATAAACCGTAAGGCTCAGGTTTGATTCTCAATTCAAATAATGTCCGAGGGGTTTGTAAAATGTCATCCAGACTTGTTTCAAATAATGTACTACTCTCAATTTCAGTCGTGCTTTTTCAATGATAAACTTCGCTGTCCAAAACCAAACAACAAAGTAACGGAGAGGAACACAACGTCAGAGTGCTTATGAATGAAAGATGGGGTATATCGCTCAAACTTTAGTCTGTGTCGTGCCGGCTACGTTCCTTACAATTTGCATGTGGACTCGTTATTTTTCATTGTTTTATTTCTATACTGAAAAGTTCACATAATAGAAAAGTTGATTGCGAAAGATCATGGTGTAAGAAAGTAGCTTTTGTATTTGAGATAAAATATTAAAATTTCTTAATTTCGCCTATGTGGTCTAGCGTCGGACTTGACGTCTTGAGGTCCTCGGTTCTAATCTCGGGTCAGATAACAAAATAATATAAATGTGTCCTGGGACACCAGGTAGGAACGAAGTTCCCTCGGCTAATGAAGAATCGACACAATTCATGAGTATAGACTATGCATTGGTGGGATGGTAATAGAGAGAGAAGGGATGAGAGAACGAAAAGAAAGAGGGAGAAATAGAAAGGTATTATAAACTATTTGCTTGTGCATACGCTATTCGCTTGTGTATACGACTGTCGCGCCTGCGCAGGGCTCATTTAACGGTTTTATTCCACGAACTTTTTATTACGGTTCATTTTTTTCAGTTCGGTCGCGGAGCAAAATCCCTGTCTCCTCCAAGCCTGCCGTAAGTAACTTCATTCCAAAAATAGAAAATGCATATTTTCAATTTTCTAATAAAAATATCGTTGCCCGGGTTGTGATATGTGCCCGGTTGGCGACAGGCTTGCCACTTACCACACTGTGGGATGTAGTGTCTTTGTATAGTCGTAAGTGTCCATCTGGTTGTGCTTCTGCCTACTACTTCGGGGATATGGGCATGACGATACTTTATTTAAACATACACGCACATATTGATTGCTTTAACAAACTTGACCACCTCGTAGGTCGAGAAGCTAGCCAACACAATTAACTTCACAGACCAACAGACAAACTGCGGCTGGTATTTATGTGATAAACATAGATGTCTTCATTTCCGGGTCTGAGTTTTTTTTTTAAATTGTTCTGGTATGTATTTAAATATTTCTATATCGAAATATCGTTGACTAACACCCATAACACAAGCATATTGTATCATTACCTTGAGGTTAGATTCGATTTGTGTAACTTGTCCAGGGATATTTAATTTTTACTAGCCAACCCGGCGAACTTCGTATCGCTTGACATTAATAGCTACTAACAGTCTGTATGGATTATAGCTTTGTTTTTCCCACTTTCCCTACAATTTTACCGGTTTTTATTTTCATAAGAAAATTATCTTGCCAATAGCTAACAATAAAAAAATAATTAGTAAAATTAATCCATCCTTTCAGGCTTGATGCGACGACCACGATAAATGGGGATTAGTTTTTTTATACAAAGATTTGTTAATACATATTTTTATGCTAAGTCCTTTACCTGGCACGCAGGGAGTATAGAAGACCAAATGTTTTGATTCTTGCTTGCTTGGCATTGAGTCTATCTTCCTCCACACTCATTGCTCTTTTGATACAAGCACGTCGGTTTCAAATAGAGTCTTACCAACCACAATTGGACAAAAACCCGAGTAACTTGATTCTGAATTAACAATGTAAGTCTTCCTAGGTACCGACGACCAAGTAAAAATTAGATCCATTTTTAATCGACTCCAAAAAAAATTTTATACAAAAGTTAAAAGAAATGGTATTGAGTCTATAACGTGTACAGTTATCATATACTGCAATTTATAAGGTTTTCTCGAATAAGTTAAAGATGTCATTTTCAGCTAGGGACTCAAAATAGGTACCTACCTAAAAACTTCAAACATAATAAAAAAATAAGTAATTTAGAAACAGTGATTGTCGCTAAAATGTTAGTGTTTGTCATCGCGCAGGGTCATTGACCTTTTGCAGAATATTAAAAGTGCTATAATTTTGTCATTATCATAAGTATATTTTTATTTTTTTTTCAGTTAGTGATGCAGAATATCCAGCTTTAATTTCGTGCACTAATTCGAAAATGCCTTATATTATATCCCTGTGTTGGGCCGGGCTCCTATGCAGAATAGACTGCCATCTGCCAAGCGTGCCAGGCAGCTCGTATTAGGCGAGCATAGACTTACTGTCACTTACACCGTGACATCTGACTAGGAGGTAGAGTTTCGCAGCGACTCACCCGCATTGGTACCACCGTATTACCTATTCCTGCTGCCATAACGTCATGACGAGTTCTGGTTTTGTAAGGCGCGGTAGCCGGTAAACTTACTTTTGCTCAAGTAGTCCTTGAGCAAAAGTAAGTTTACCGACACCCCGACCTCTTGTTGGCAACGCACCATTACCGCCTTTGGTGTCTCTAGGCAGCGTGAATTTCTTACCATGTACCATGTATGTACCTTGTTTGACTTGCAATATCATAAAAAAATTATGTATAGTAAAACCAACTTACTTGAATCTCTGACCCAATAGCTAATCGGCTTAGGTGAAGATTCCACATAACACTCCAAAGTAACATCAGTCCCGAACGGCGCCCCAACCAGTTGATTAGGTACTTGGATGACGGGGTGAACTGTACAAAAGGAAATATTATTATGAACAAGCAAATGATACATTAGCAACATAATATTACATTTATTACAACTAGTAATGAATCAAATCAATCTTAATTTATTATAACAGTTCTTTCTTTTCCTTTAGGATGAAAAAGCTCATTTATATCAGGTGTTTGTGATCAGTCAGTACAGTTAGTATCTTCACGCCCATATCCCCGAAGAAATAGGCAGAGGCATAACCAAGGCATCCACGGCTAGCCGAAGACACGAAGTCCCACCATGTGATAGGTGGCAAGTCTATCGCCAACCGGGCAAATATTCAATCCCGGGCAATGTTATTTTTAATGGAAAATTGAAAATACACATTTTTTTTGTTGCCTGACCCAGGAATCGAACCTGTGACCTCAAGAAGTCAAGTCCGACGCCGGACCGCTAGACCACAGAGGCGACATTATGAATGATATTTAATTAAATGTTATTTTGTAGTAAAATTTTATACAGTGTGTTCCATGACTTTGTCACAAAGGAGGAAATTACTTTAAATGTTAAATATATATTTTACCAAAAGAATATACTTATTCTAATTTAAAAGACAGTTTAATATGCGATCATAGATTTTTTTGATCCCGAATGTTAGCATTCATAAATTTATTGAGTGTATTACCTATTATATTAAATTATGTCTCGGTGACTTAGTTATTTTATTTTTTTATTTATTTTTATGATGTTGGAAGGCAAACAGGCAGACGGATTTTCTGATGGTAAGAAGTTCATGCTACCAAGAGACACCAAAGGTGGTAATGGAGCGTTTCTAACTGTAAGTCGGGATGTAAAAGCCTCAAATAAAAGTAAGTTTACCAGCTACTTTATCTTCCTAAACGGAACACGTTACCGGTAAGCATTGACGTTATAGCGACAGGAAAATAGGTAAGGCGGTGGTCCAATCCGGGCGAATCACTGCGTAACTCTACCCCTAGTCAGAAGTGACGGTGTTAGTACCGTTAAGCCTAAGCTCGCCTTTTGCGAGCTGCCTGGCAAGAAAGCCGATGGTTTATTCTGCAAAGGAGCTCGGACCGACACGGGTTAACAAGTTATATATCGGGTTGTAATTATTTATCAATTATGTAATTAATTTGTTTCTTTTTGGCATAAAGTAATTGTTGCTACTGATATTGTTAATATAATTATCTAAGTATCCGCTTGAATGTCCATAAATATTCAATCCAATGATCATATTGTTAAAAAGTATCAATGTCGTAGTAGTATAAAGTATCTTAACACACATATCTCGAAAGAGATAGGCAGAGGCACAATCAAGGTATCCACGACTCGCCGAAGGCACTAAATCTCACAATATGATAGGTAGCAGGTATATATAAGTATTTAAATATAAATATGTCGATTTGGGAGCTATACTGCAGTTGCTCAATATTGAAGTAGTTAAAATATTTGGCTACATAACCGAAAATTTAAGCCGCTAAACGATAAAATACCCTGTAGCATTATTACACAGATCGGAAGGCTTTAATAAATAAAGTCTCAGTAAAATTTTGTTGTTTTTAAACTTAAACTAAAACCCTTTATCAGTAAAATGTTATATTTACAATAAGTTAAATTAACTTACCATATGGTATGGCTATACCATATCGTAATTACCATATAGTATAGCCGTGGATGATCCTATATATATGCAAACAAGTCGGTCACCTATTTTACTAATTTGTTTACACTTACATCAAAAACTTATATTTCAATATTGTTGGAAGAGATTTTTTTTCTTAAAATTTGTGACATCTATATATTTATAAAAAAGTCAAATTAGTTACACTATTTATAACACAAGAACTGCTGAACTAATTTTGCTGAAAATTGATAGACTGTGCACAAACTAAGAAAAAAAAAATTTTATTTTACAAATATAAATTATTGGAATACCCCCTGATCGTCATTACTGTCTTCGTTTATCTCTCTCTTATCTCATTTAATACATATAAATTAGCTACTGATTCTCGGAGAATTCCTCTATTTTCTAACTGAAGAATACTGAAAAATCAAGACTGATCTTTTTCAAATTTTTTTTTGTCCCTGGACAAGTCACACAAACTGAATCTAACCCCAAAGTAAGCAAATTATATGCTTGTGTTATGGGTTTTAGTCAACGATACTAATACACAGAAATACTTAAATAGATACCATAACAAATTTAATAAACACCCAGACCCGTCGGGAATCGAACCCGAGCCTCGCGGTTGGTCGATGTAGTTAGGCGACTAGGCTAGCCACTCGACCAACGAGGCGGTCCAACTACTATATAATAAAAATATAA
>NJDD01000626.1:691893-727775 GCA_002245505.1 Calephelis nemesis
GAAATCACTGCATCCGTTCTGGAGTTACGATGCCACAGACAGACAGACACGTCAAGAAATAAAACACATAATTAATATAAAATACATAATTTGACAAATCATTTGATTTGAAACCGAAACAAAAATAGTGTTGTAAAATATTTTTCTGTAATTATTCAATTGATGCTTGCTTTTCAGCTATGACTTTTTAAAAAGTATACATTTTCAATTTAGTTTCTTTGTTACAGAAAGAAACTTATTAAAATTTGCTAAGTAGCTATTTTCTCGTATATACGAGTGCATCAGAAAAACAGTAAGTATTCAAAAAAATGGATTGAGCAGCTGTATTTCTCCTTAGTCCAGTCAGATTTAGAGAATATTCTCAAAATTATATATATACACGTATTTTTACGCCAAGATAATAATAGTTTTTTTTGTATATTCTTAAATATTATAATGTCTCTAATTTAATTAAAAATTTAGATATACACTTTTTCAATTTCTTGTGCTTATTTAGGGTTTTACATATTTTTTTTTAAATTTTGATTGGTTAAACTTTAAAGTAAGCATGGTCAGAAAATCCAAATACATGTAATAATAGCTATTAGCCGCAGCTTCTTCTTGGAAAAAATTAAGATGTAAGCTATCCTTTCTTTCAAGTTAGGTCAAACTGTACTCGGTGTTTAAATTTGATTGAAATCGGTTAAGTACTTTACGAGTCCATCGCGGACAAACAACGTGAAACGTAATTTAAATACATTTAGATAAATAAATTTATACTTTCCAATGTTTATCAATTAAATTCAAATCCTTTTAATGTTTATTTCAGATATTTAAAATTAATTACCTATTTTACATTAATATTATATTAAGTGGCAAGTTGCGGACAAACAACGTGACACGTAATTTACATATGTTAAGAAATATTAATTTATACATTGCAATGTTTACCAAGTAAATGCGAATCCTAGTGTCTATTTCAATGAATATTATTTTATGTGACAATTTAAAAATAAAAAAACGGTTTATATTTTCTTTATATTAATTAAGCTGATAAAATAATTAAACAAATAAAATTGCTGCTTGCAATGACCAAAAACTTAACTTTAACATTTAACTTTAAATCAATTTCAAAATTAATTCCGATGTTTTTTTTATCAAAATGTGATAATATCAAATAAAGAAAACAAAAGAAACAAAACCGATGAGATAACAATTCCTAGTAGGTAAAAGTTATTATTAAGTTATAAAAGTGTTTTCCACAATTTAAATCATTTGAAAAATACGATTAAAACATACATTATGTTTAATCAACATAACAATAAAGTTTAAACATTCCTTTCAAGTATAAAATATAAACCTACTCAACAAAAGTTTTTAATAAAAAATGCGAAACTTACCTCTCAGTTTCTTTTAAGTTAAGTAAGTTTAAACTCGTAAAATTTACAATAATGTAGCCACGATACCGCGTGTAAAGTTTTACACAACTTCAGCTGTCTACGAAGCGTGCGATCTGTGTTCTGCTCGCCATACACTGCGGCGGCTGCCGGTTTGTTCATTCAGTCCTCAACTCTCCCGTTATTCTTACGCAGATGTCCTTGTGATGGAGGCTGCTATAAACCCGATTGAAATTTTTACTCGCCATTTGAGAATAATATTGGCGACGACTGCTCTTAATACTTCTGTCGTAATTCAATTACGGACAAAGTATTGCACATTTATCATACAGCATTGCAACAGATTTCAGTGAATATACTCAAATTGTGTTTTCTTGTATTTCCGTTAGCAAATGTTAGTATTATAGACATCTTAAGGCTTATTTCGATTTTATGTTATAGAGGATATTACAACCCTAATTAAAATTTCAGTCTCCATTTGAGAATAAAATTGACGACGACTGTTCGATACTTCTGTCCTAATTTAATTATGGACAAAGTATTGCACATTTATCATATAGCATTTTTTTATAATATTGGAAAGCAAAAAACAAGCAGACGGATTTCCTAATGGTAAGAAATTCACGTCGCGTAGAGACACCAAAGGTGGTAATTGCGCGTTGCCAACCTAAAGCCGGGATGTTAGGCCTCAAGCAAAAGTAAGTTTACCGGCTACCTTACTGTCTGAACCGGAACACGTCATCGACAAGCACCAATCCGGGCGAGTTGCCGCGAAACTCTACTTAGTAGATGAATGTCACGGTGTTAGTGACGGTAAGCCTATGCTCGCCTTTTATGAGCTGCCTGGCAGGAGGGCAGGTGCTCTATTCTGCAAAGTAGCCCGTACCAACACGGGGAAAACGACAGGCATTTCAACAGATTTCAGTGAATATGCTCATTTTTTGTTTTCTTATGAGTTTTTGTTAGCAAACGTTAGTATTGTAGCCACCTTAAGGCTGACCACAGTTTTATTTTGTTAAAGCAAATAATAGATTTTACTCGATAGTTGAGAACAAAATTGTCGACGATTGCTCTAAATACTTCTGTCGTAATACAATTACGGACAAAGTTATACTTTTAAGCACATTTATCATAAAGCATTACAACAGATTTCAGTGAATATTCTCAATTTGTGTTTTTTATGTGTTTCCTTTAGCAAATGTTAGCATTGTAGCCATCTTAAGGCTAATTACAGTTATATTTTGTTAGAACAATTATTAAATTTGTACTCGACAGTTGAGAATAATATTGTCGACGACTGCTCTTAATACTTCTGTCGTAATTCAATTACAGACAAATTATTGCATATTTATCACACAACATTGCCATATATTTCAGTTAATATACTCATTTAGTGTTTTCTTACGTATTTACGTTTGTAAATGTTATCCATTGTATTGCTATATTATTAAAGCTAATTACATTTTTATTTTGTAAGCAACTATCACTATAATTAAAATTGTATTTGATAGTAGAGAATAATATTGGACTGCTCGAAATACTACTGCCGTAATAAAAAAAAGTATCTTCACGCACATATCACTGAAGAGGTAGGCAGAGACACAACCAGGGCACCCACGAGACACCAAGTCCCACAATGTGATAGATGGCAAGCCTATCGCCAACCGGGCACATTTCCAATCCCGAGCAACGTTTTTTTTAATTAGAAAATTGGAAAAATCCAATTTTCTTTTCGTTGGCCGACCCGAAATTCGAACCCGGGACCTCAAGCAGTCAAGTCCAACAACTGAACCGCTAGACTACAGAAACGATAATTACGTAATTCAATTACGGACAAAGTATTGCACATTTATCATACAGCATTGCAACATATTTTTTATACAAATACTTTTAACGGGGAGCGGACATTTTAATAAGCAAAAAGTATTCTGATAATAAAAACAAACTTCAGCTAACATTTGCCTCCGTGTCCTAGCAGTACGTCTACTTGACTTCTTGATGTCCCTGGTTTGATGCCCATCCCGAAATCTCAAGAAGAGGGGGCGGAGGTCAATTCCTATGTCGAGCATCAAAAACAGAAAATGAAATGTCTAACACTTCTGAAATACGCAAAAGATACAAATGGTACTTAATTAAAAGCAGAAAGTGACTTTGATAGTAAAAGACAAATAGGTACTTCATGCTACATCGAAAATGTGATCCTTGCTTCTTTTATTTTCTGATTCTTAGTTAATTTAGGATTTTTATTTATATTCACTAACACATACATGCCCAGCTTCCTCCGAGTGTTATAATTAAGCTCTCCCGCGGGAGTCAGTTATGATTAGTAAACGTGATAAACGTGTTTTTTTTCCTTTCTAGATTCTTATTTATTTTCATGGCAAAATTCATTACAATTGGTGCAGCTGTCTTTTAGTTCGATTTTAAATCACACATTCAGTACCAGTAGCGTTTTTTTGATTTACTCCTAAACAGATCATTATGACATTAATTACCTGGTGGCATATCATAGCTAAATCACAAGTGGTTGCAATGGAGGAGTATAGGTAGGTCGTCATAAAGTCAGTGCTCGCCGTTATCAGGGTCATTAATGGAAAGTAGTGTAGCCAGTAAAATTGAGCATTTGTCCAGAACAGAAAGATAACTAGTACACTAGTAATATATAAGTTGTCTATAAGCAATGGTTATCTTTGACCATCCGTGTCCGGGCTCCTTTGCAAAATAGACCATCCGCCTTCCTGCCAGGCAGCTCGTGAAAGGCGAGAATAGGCTTACTGTGACATCTGACTAGGTGGTAGAATTTCGCAGCGACTCACCCGGATTGGTACTACCGCCTTACCTATTCTTGCCACCACAACGTCCAATGATAACGTCATGACGTGTACCGGTTCTTGTTCTGTTCTGGCTTGTTCGCTATCATAAAACAAGAAAAAAACTGTCGTTAATTTTATTTTTTTAATTATAATAAATAACTTAGTCATCACTTCACAAGTTCAACCCTCCTTTTTAGGGGGAGGTGGGCTGTTGTACCCCTCATGGAAATTATTGTGATAATTCCATGGTGATTGTAATTGGTATAACCGGACCTCCTGTGCATATTCAACCGGTTCGTATACAATTTTTTTAAGTTCATCATCATATCGCAACTCAGTGTAACCAATGAGTGGATAATCTTTCCGCAATGGATGACCTTGGAATCCATAATCCGTGAGGATCCGTCTCAAATCCGGATGATCTCTAAAAATAATACCAAACATGTCATAAATTTCCCTTTCATACCAATTGCAGGATTTCCAAAGGCTACAGGCTGAAGGGAGAGGTGTTAGTTCATCTGTATAAGTCTTCACTCTAGCGCGTTCACTGTATCTAACACTCAATATGTCGTATTCGACTTCAAATCTGTAGACTCTGCTTGGCACATCTATTGCTGTTGCTGATGAACATTGGTAGAAACAGGCATGCTGATGATGGGCCATAAAACTCAGAACAGGGAAAAACCCTTCTGGAGCAACAAGTATTTCCAACTCATCTGTATGTTGCATTTGTATCTTTTGCACAAATTTCGGCATACATATAGCAACATATAAACCAAAATCATACAATCTTTGTCTTTTATCATTATCATGTCTTCTTAAAGTCCGACTTTCATATTCTATTGGTTCTAAGCAAAACGGATTTTTCACTTCCACTTGGTTTTCATTTCTCAGAATGCAATTTGAATGAAAGAAGCGTTTTAATAAAGTTCTTCGAATAATATTTGAGCATAACATGTTTATTTTGTAAGCTGATTGAAAATTTATGAAAACTTCATTCATGACAATAATTGTACATAGTTAAGTACTTTTTATATTTCAAACATATTTTGGTAAACCAAAAAGGTTTATATAATTATATACGTGTTTCCTGACTTTTAAATTGAGTTTATGGAGGATTGAGAATATTTGTTATGATGTTGATGATAAAAAACTATCTATTATTACTAAAAAAAATTCTTCACGCTAGTGTCACCGGACAGGTAAGCAGAGGTATAATCAGGGCCATGATTAGCCGAAGGTTTATACTTAGTCCCACTACGTGATAGGTGGCAAAAAGCAAATTAAAATGCTAAAAATTTCAACATGTGTGAGGACAGACAGCTGATGTGTTAATGGATTTTTGTTCCTGTTTATTGCAAAAACTACCGAAAATATAACTTTATTTTTTGTAGTATTTGTTCCGATGACAGAAATATATATTTGGTTTTCGAAAATCTGCTGTATCTTCCTAACTGCAATTTTATTCTGTTCCAACTAAGTTTTATTACAAGTTCCTTTGGGGTCTATAAAATGCGTTCTTCACTCTCTTTTTTGAAATGTTAGCGGAGGGACACATTTTACCACTTTAGAAGTGTTTGTATTGGAAATAATAGTTTTTTGGAAAAAAAATGTGTATTTTAAGAAATTTAATTACGTTTTGAAGAACTATGTATCTATAATATATTCCTCATGCATAGGTTTGATTATTTTCATATTTTTTCCACAGTCATGTACGGAAAGGAAAATTAGTTTGGGAATAAGTAAGTCGTGACATACGGTTGTACAGAAAGACGGCCATGTAACGTAATGTACCTACAGTATTCTATGTTGATAAAAACGGGCGAAGACGCGTGTATACCTACACTTCTCAAGTCCGGTAGGCACTTGGTATACCATCACACGTGGTTGCACCGCTCTGACTAACTGTCAATGTAATACTCGTAGCATTTTTTATTTAAAACCAATAGCGTTCGATTTGTGAATCTTACTTTGGTTTAACAAGTCTAAGAATTTACTAAACGCTAAGTAGATGCATTATAGACTAGATTGTGCCGTTTTTAGCTTCATTTCCATAACCCTTTTAGGGATGGATTCTTATGAAATTTCAACAAATGCGCTTTTGTTTAGTATTTACTATTAATTTAACGATGTCTATTTGTTTTGAAGAATGTGTTGTATTTTGAGTGTTTACTTGTGGTAGAATGCTGAGTAGCAGTTTGCCCTGGTAGGAATCCACCACCTCACCTATTCTTGCCACTATAATGACTTTGTCATGTTCCTGTCTGGAGGAAAGGGTAGTCTATAGAATTTCACAATAGACCTTAAGTCACGCTTCAGGGCAAAAACGCACCTTTAACATCTATAGTGTTTTTGAGAAACAGTTTTTTCTCAGCATCAGGAAAGTCGTGTGCTTATTCACTTACATCTTACATACAAGAAATATGAAATTTACGATCACAAACGTAGAGAAAAATTTAGATAGGCAGATTTAGTTACGACACTAAAGACGCGCAGCCCTATCGCATGTCAACAGCCTTGACGCATCGTACGGCTGTAGATATTTAATTAGAAACAGAAGCAAGTTACGGTATATATTATTACGGTGGCCATGTCCAATCCGTATTGTATCTTTTGCCTTAGAGCAACGAAAACCTAGAAATGGTAAAAATAGGAACAAACCGTTTTTATTCAAATCTACGTTGCCGCATCTCGAGAAAAAACAAGATGAATCCGGATCAAGCTTTTAAGAATTGAAGGATGTGGGTTTGATTTGAAATCTAAGCTATATTTTGTCAAAATCTATCAAGCAGAAGTAGAGATAAAAGTAAAACTTTATCGGATAGTAAAAGTCACCAGCGTATCAAGAATAAACATACATTTTTTTAGATTCAGTTAGCTCTCAATTATAGAAAAGAAACTGTAATAAAAATAAAACAAAATAAAATTAAAAACACAGTTACGATTAAATAGTAATAAAAATAAATTTCTGTAGGAAAATGTTTTAAAAACAATGATAGGTAGAACTCATAACGAATATAAATAAACTGTTATGTATTTGAAATGTTTGTCTGTCTGTTCACTACTAAATGTTGTGTAGTAGTAGCTTGTTGCCTGTGTTAACATCTCGGGCTCTCTTTTCTGTGGAAAAGTGTTTTGTTCTCAGCACTTACTACGAAAACTCACCTTGATGTGTGTAGTTGGGTGTAGTTAACACAAAATAAACATAACACCCTTAACAATTGAAAAAAGAAGCATCACATAAAGACATTTTATCACATATGTGGTTTAGGCAGACCGTCGCCGAGTTTGACTTCTTGAAGTACCGGGTTCAATCCTCAAGTCAGAAAAGAATAAAAAAAACAGGAAATGTGTCTTTTCAATTTTCTAATAAAAGTAACATTGCCTGGGATTGGATATGCAGACTATTGACGAAAGGCTTGCCACCTATTACATTGTGGGACTTAGTGTGTTCGGCTACATGGACAATCAGAAAATGGGTTCATAAAATTATAAAGATATAATTTAGTATGCCTCTGTGGTCTAGCGGTTCAGTTGTTAGACTTGACTGCATGAGATCCTGGGTTCGAATCCCGGGTCGGGCAACATAAATAAAATTGGGTTTTTTCAATTTTCTAACAACAAAAAATGTTGCTTGGGATTGGATATGAACCTGGTTGGCGAAAGGCTTGCCACCTATCACATTGTGAGACTGGTTGTGCCTTTGCCGACCTCTTAGGGGATATGGGCGTGAAGATACTATTTTTATTAATTTATGATGTTTGTATTTATTTAGGCAACTTGTATATTCCTAGGTTAAATTTAGAACTCTGAGTAAGGTTCTAGTTAAATAACCTTATATTAAACAGTTTATTTCATAATTAAATTAAATCCAGAAACGTGCCAATGGAAGTAATAGTAATATGTTTTACATCACAGTTCACGTCACCAAAAAACGACATCCAAAGTTAAAAAATGCTAGAATAGAATAGAAATAATTTTTTTGCACATTCACCAACATAACGCACTTCTGACGACTCTATATAATAGTAAAAACTACCACCGGATCGGAACGCGGCCACACACTGAGAAGATCCGGCAAGAAACTTAGCGGTTTTGTCTTTTTCTCCTTATTCTAAATCGGAAAGTTTATAGTATATTTATTGGCCCATGGAAAAATGGCTTACTCTGTGGAGACGGGACACATGCACAGCAAGATTGTTTTTATTCCTCGTATTTATGTAGATGATGTGTATCACAATTTCTTATATTTTTTCTGATATACTATATACTAGTTCCCGGTGCAACGTAGGCCAGAATCAGCAAAAATATATTTTTCTTATCTACTATGCCACAGATGGCAGCACTCAAATTACCTTCCACCACTCGTATACTACAAATTCATACCACTACTCTTACCAGAACCTGCACAAATTTCGTTCCATCGTTTGTATCGGGAAAAATAAAGTATTGTTTTTCCAATTTTCCCTGCAATTTTTCTAGTTTTTCTCTCCATAAGAACCTTCTTCAGACAAAAATTAACACGACAAAATAGAATAAGCAAATCAGTTCTATCGTTTGGAAGCGTTTGTCCGGGCTCCTTTTTAGAATAGACCATCTGCCTTCCTGTGCCAGGTAGCTCGTAAAAGGAGAGCATAGGCTTGCCGTCACCAACACCGTGACATCTAAGTAGGTGGTAGAGTTTCGCAGCACTCGTTCGGATTGGTACCACCGTCTTACCTATTCCTGCCGCCATAACGTCATGACGTGTTCCGGTTCGGAGGGCAAGGTAGCGGGTATATTTACTTTTGCTCAAGGCCTGGCATGCCAGCCTCTAGTTGGCAACGCACAATTACCACCTTTGGTATCTCTAGGCGGCGGGAATTTCTTACTATCAGGAAATCTGTCTGCTTGTTTGCCTTCCAATATCATAATAAAAAGATATGCACTTTCCGATACATTTGGCGATTCATTTGTTGTTTTAACAGTACTTTATTTTTCCCCATACAAACTGAACGGGTGGAACGAATTTATCATGATGGCTAGTTACTCATAAAATGCTTTACTTAAAATAATTCTGTATTCGTTTTTTGACATTTGATTTTACTAAATTCTTCTTTAACATTGTTCTTTAGTGATTTTATTGTTAATTGACATTAGTATTATTTTCTTTTTGTTCATTACATTAACATCAAAAAATGTACTATATGATATTTAACAAAAATTAATTCCATATTAGTACATTATTTTTTTTTTGTTTCAATACACATTATTATAAGTTATTAATATTTTATAAAGCTCAATGTAGTTTTAAGTATTCGCAGCATAAGAATTGGTACCAAATAAATAAAATAATCATATACTTAACCATCTGTGTCAACTAGACAACAGGATTCCATAGGAAAAATATTTCTGATCAGTGGAATCAGACAAATGCAACGCATACTAAATGTGTAAAATATAGAGCTCTTATCTTACACTGGTTTCCTGATTTAAAAATATCATATCACAGCCGCCTCTGAATTGTCTTTACTATCAATTGCGACACCGGATTCTCGTTGGAAAAACACAGTTAAACTAGAGTAACTACGCGTATGGCTGAGATCATTGATCTTTATTTATAACGATTATCGAAATGAGAAAATCTAGCTGTCTGATATTTAACTTGGCATGACCCGGGTTCGATTTCAAGCGCGAGCAATAAAAATAGAATGCTTTTTGCATTTTTTTTAATAAAATAAACTTAGCATGAATGGGATTACATGCCCGCTTAGCGACAGGCGTGCACCTATCACATAGGACTTAATGTTTTAACAACTAGTCGTAGATGCCCTGGTTGTAAGTCTGTCTACCTGTACGACAACCTCTACTAATGAACAAAATCTAATTTTAACAATTTTTATCTCTCTATTTCCATACACCGTGACATCTGACTAGGTAGGAGTTTAGCAGCGACTTGCCCGGATTGGTATAACCGCCTTACGTATTCCTGCCGCCATAACGTCATGAAGTTTACCGGTTCGGAAGGTTTATACCTTCCTATTCAAACACTTTATCTATTTAAAAAAAACGCATCAAAATATGTTGCGTAGTTTGAAAGATTAGAGCATATAAAGGGACATAGGGACAGAGAACGCGACTTCGTTTTATACTAAGTAGTGAAGATGACGAATCCGATGATTTACGGCCAATATTAATAATCAATCCTAATCCAAAACTTGCTGTCCAAGATTGATATTTTGATTCATTTTTATGTTATCGCTTGCCAATAACATATCTGTGGACAATATAGATATGGCAATCAGGTATAGGATATGTCGGCGGATACGCAGCAATCTAGATTGCTTGAAATCCATCTTAAGAGATACATTATTATTATCTGTCGTTAGAATATTTAAATAAGGAGTAGTTATCTCGTTTATGCATTAAGTGTTTAAAATTAATAAAATAAACGTTTAAAATACATATGAAAATTTGTTCCTCACTAGTGTTGAAAGTTTTCATACAAATAATTTACAGAGACGTTAGCGAATAAAGCATAGTAACTTTGTGGTAAAGGCTCTGTCATGAAGCTGTTCTACTACTGGAGCTAGGTTCAAAGAATTTTATTATGCTAATTAACTAAGTCTAAATGAAAGAGAGGGTGGTGCATTAGAGTCAGCAATATTTGGAAATGACATCAGGTCTTTGACTTAAGACAGGCTTGATTTGGGCTGTAACTGTAACTTCC
Organism: Calephelis nemesis; assembly: GCA_002245505.1. Lineage (NCBI taxonomy): Eukaryota > Metazoa > Arthropoda > Insecta > Lepidoptera > Riodinidae > Calephelis > Calephelis nemesis. The sequence goes on from NJDD01000626.1 coordinate 702,792, forward strand.
AGTAGTAAACTAAATATATTTTTTATGATATTGGAAGGCAAACAAGCAGACGGATTTCTTGGTAAAAAATTCACGAAGCTTAGAGACACCAAAGGTGAAAATGTTGCGTTGCCAACCTTAGGCCGGGATGTTCAGCCTCGAGCAAAAGTAAGTTTACCGGCTATCTTAGCATCCCAACCGGAACACGTTAAATAAATAACACGTTAACGTCTAAAATATTTATATTTATTTTAAAATTTAAATTACGGCACTAGTTTGTATTTTGAGAAATATATGTATATATTAGTAAAAATCATTTAACCTTTATAATTTTAAGTAAACATATTAATTTACATACACTATTAGTCTAGTTTGTATCCATCTATCATAGAAGTAAATCTCCTAAATCACTATGTAATCAGGGAAACCTAGGATTATCTACACACCTGCGTTTGCATATATCATGTGGGCTATACGATATTGACTGCAGATTTAGCGAAGCATATGACTATATAATTTATAGATGAGTTTAAATGTGTGTTTAACGAGGCGTCCATTAATTACTTAGTGTTTTAATATTTTAAGCCCCTTAGTGGTACTTAATATCTTCGCATATGACCGAAGAAATAGGCAGAGGCACAACCAGGTTACCCACAACTAGCTGAAGACACTAAGTCTCATATTGTGGTAGGTGGCAAGCCTGTCGTCAACCGGGAACAACCAATCCTGAGCAACATTCTTTTTATTAGAAAATAAGAAAAACAATTTTTTTTTGTTGCCCGACCTGGGAATTGAACCTGGGAGCTCGTGAATTCAAGTCCAATACCTGGACCTCTAGACTACAAAGGTGATAAGGTTTATCTTAGGTATACCTTTAAATGAGCATTTTTTAACCTATATATATAATTGGAATCACGGAATCGGCTCCAATGATTTTCATGAAATTTAGTATATAAAGGTTGTCGGGTGCAATAAATTAATCTAGCTAGGAATCGTTTAAAAAAAATACCAGCAAGGCTCGGCCATCCAGATATTTATGATTTAAATGAAATATTACTTTAATAAAAAAAATAAAAAAAAACACATATTGTGATTTAATATTTTCTTAAAAGAAAACTTATGCTGATAATTTGTAAAATTTGAGATTAAGCCTCTATCTATAATCCACTTAAAATAATATTAGACGAAGTTGGTTTTTAAACTGCAAATCCATTTTTATTATATAATTGGTAATTTTTTTAGAAAGGTAACTGAGTCATTTTCAAATTCTTTGGACCTGTGATGAAATTGACTTGTCCTCAAAATTTAGACAAAAAAATAATACTGATAAATATATTAATTCTTTATAATTCAAGTTCTATTTCTAACAATCATTATATTTTACAGAACCGTTATTTCTTAAATTAAACCTTTTTAGTAATACATAATGCTAATTTTATAAAACTTTTTAAACTGTTGATTTTCTGTCTCCATACAATAAAAAATGTCCGCCCATCCCTTGGCTACTTTAGGCACAATTTACATGTGTTATTTTAATGTTTTTAATTACTCTTATTTGCCGTAATCCCTCTTACTAACTAAGATTATTATATATGATTTATTTAATAACAAATCGTTAAAGAACATGAAACTGTAGCAAACTAACTTGATGGTCCAGCAAATTAACCATTTGGTAACAAACTGTTTTGTAACGTAATATCAAGATGATTTTCTTTAAATTTTGAACTCAATCTAATGCGATGATGTTGGCAGAACTGACTCGATTCTGATTGGCTAATAAATATTGTCATGGCATGTGTTAGATAGAGATAATGAATATTTTAGTGCGCTTGTCCGCAGTGAAAAGCTGTTTTACAGTTTGGTTATCAAAAAAGAATTTTGCGATTTGTCGGTAAGTAATAAGTATTACACTTGTGTGATTTATATGAGCCATTAATAATACATTTATCAAGTCATTTTGCTATAAATACCAAGTTATTCCTTCTGTTGTAGTCCGTAAAAACAAATATAGATTTGTTTTTGTTTACAGTTTACGTTACAAAACTGTTCTGGGTAAAGCTAGGTGTACAATAAGTATTAACCGACTTTTTCGATTGCAAAAAGTATGCTTTTTAAAAGTATGCTTTTGAACAAATTTTGTCCTACGTCTTTTGGAAATTCAAGAGTAAAATGTGTTTTTGATACAAGATGATCAACGAATCGTGCTAATTTCTAAGGTTATTGGTTTTTTTTATTAAAAATTTTGAAAAAACACGCCGATACAAAGCTGAAATAAATAAATTCAAACAGAAGTTAACATTACTGAAGCAAATCCAACTGCAGATGGTGAATGCACGCTATTTGTGGACGTAGTATCTTCCGGAGCTACTCCAAACACCAACCAAGAAGATTAAACATACAAATTGATATAAATAATTACTGTTTGTTGAAAATACCATTTTTATGAAAAGGCTGAGTTATCTCAGATAGTGTTTTTTTTTGGAATATCTATTTAAAATCTTTAAATATAACCTTCGTAGACTAATAAATAGTTATCAAAACAATAAAATCAAAAAGTGTGATAAAATTTTTTTGGATGTTGTACACTAAGCTTTAAAATTACAATTTGGTTACTTTGGTCCATTTTACTACAATTTTGTTGCAACAGTTTTGTAACAACAATTTGATAACGACCCAACATATTTGAAAATGACTCAACTAAGGATTCCAAGAGTCTCGTTTTTATTTTATCAACATCTCTAGTGGCTTTTGAGTATTTATTAATTTACATGTACCTAAATGAGTTTATCGTCTAAGTACATGAATTATTTATATGACCACCTTAGAATCATCACCTTGTCAAGAAAAACTACTAAAATCAGTGTGTTATTGTTAGGGTAAGTTAAAAGATTGAAAAAAAAACATACGTAATCGAATTTATTATGTAGTTGGCTAAAAGCAATGACTTACCTTCTTATATAAAAAATGTAATAATTGTTATACTAGAACATTCGAACAACAAATTGATGAGGTTTTTTTCAACAGTAGTAAGTGGATTAGTGCTTTAGAAATCACCCCTTCAAATAAACCGTACGTGATATATCATTACCATGTCCCCATGCTCCTTGTATTTTTCTGAGATTTTTGCCGAGCTTCCTCCCCCCTTTCAAAGCTTACATAATAAAATAGTGACATCTTGCAATTTTTCTGGACAAACTAAGACTTTTTAAACGACTAAGAAATGGAACTCAACCTGTTATGATATTTGCAGAGATAATAACTCATGCATCTCTGAAGAAAGACTGAATAGGCATCATCTTCACCTTACAATCAATCTTATATCTTGTGGTAAGAATGATTATTATAATCAGTTATTATAAACAAAAAACAATATTTGACATGAATATATTTTTGCGAAGTCGTATCATTAGTAATAGAGGTTTATTTTAATATTTAAAAACATAATAAAAAAAACTACAAACTTCAAAATTTTATGTCTATTATAAAGTAACCCCAGTAGGAAAAGTGGCTAAGTGCGAGTCGGACTTACCCATGAAGTCCCCTAAAAAGATGAAATTAAAAGTACCTAAGTGAAGAACCCTGAAAAGATGAAAACAGCATCAAATTATTTTGTAACGGGACAAAGAGAAAAATAACTTCCTCTTTATTTTTTTTGTTCATCGTCGGTTATATTCATGTTAAATCTTACATGTACATTCTTATTTTAGTTTTGACATTGCTTTATATATTTGACATTAAATTGCTTTTTTAAAAGACACGTAGCTACCTATAAGCGAAACAAAGAGAAAAAAATAATGACTGACATAAAATGATATATTTTGTGAGAGCAGGCTTCAAAACTTATTTGTCAGATGCCTTTGAACAAACCTTTTAAAAACTCGAGATATGCTAAGTAGCTGCTCATTTTTCATATATTATTACGTGATTTCTGCTTTAATTGGCCTTTTTTTTGTTACCAGAGTGGCAATAAAAAAAATACAGATGTGTAGGTATACACAAAATTATAAATGACAACGATACATGGTCGTGGTACGTGTACAAGAAGCATTATTCGTATTTTTTCGTTCATAGATGACAATGAAATCAGTTTTTAACAATTATATTGAATTTATTCGGTCTAATTGCATCTTTGGTCTAGTGGTCCAGGTGTTGGACATGACTTCATAAGTCAATTCCCGGGTCGGGCAACAATAGAAAACGTGTTTTTCCTAATTTTCTATTAAAAGAATGTTGACCAGGATTGCATGTCTGTCCGGTTGGCGATAGGCTTGCCATCTATCACACTGTGGTTTTGCCTTTGCCTATCTCTAGGGATATGGTTGTAACAATACTTGTTGTTATTAAATTTGCTAAATTCTAAATCGTGTATATCTGAAACTAACAAAAACACTCTATTTTATTTCATTAGAATTAAGTTACAGTTAAATAGAAATTGTAGAGCGCGGAGCGTGCAGGTTACACAAGGAACAAGGCTTTACTCTTCGTTGAGATGGAGTTTTCGAGTGGAAGTTTCGACATGTGTCCCACAAGACTAGTTCCAAATAGAACGTTCGAGAATGTTGCCAATATTTTTGTTTAGAAAATTTTGCATGTAGGAACTGAATATCGGAATTACGTTTGCATTTTTTATAGAACGAATTTAGTTATAATATTCATTACTTTTTATCGTTCAGTATATTTCGGAATAAATTGTTTGTTGTCGCCTCTATAGTCTAGCGATTCAATTGTTGGACTTGACTGCCTGAGGTTCGAAACCCGGGTCGGGCAACAAAAAGAAAATTGGGTTTTTTCAATTTTCTTATCAAAAAAAAGTTGCTCGGGATTGGATATGTGCCCGGTTGGCGATATAGGCTTGCCACCTATCACATTATGGCACTTAGTGTCTTCGGCTGGTCGTGGGTACCTTGGTTGTGCCTCTGCCAACGTCTTGGGGGATATTGGCGTGAAGATACTTTTTTTAAGTATTTATAACGTGGAGATAAAACGACCCATCTATCAGATCTTTGGTCTTGTTGGTCGAGTAGCTAGCGTACACGTCTAACTACATCGACCAACCGCGAGGCTCGGGTTCGACTCCCAGGCAGGCATTTGTGTGATGAACATTTAGATGTCTGCATTTCCGGGTCTCGGTGTTTCTAAAATTATTCTGGCATTTATTTAAATATTTCGTATCAAAACGAACGGACAATCCGATAACTATCATCATACCTCATGGTGCAGTAAACAAACGAAATATCTAATCTCCGTATAATACTTTTAAAGCACTGTAAGGGTTCATATATTTCGTTTGCTTACTAAACTAGCTCATTATCTGTTCCTGTCACCATACTAACAGTGTTCTCTACTATCGTGTTCTGTCCCGTCAAAGTAGGGTAATTGACCTACTTGCATATTATGTTTTGAAGAAACCAACATACATACGTACATACATATTATCTTCACGCCAAGTCCCTTTCGGGGTAGGCAGAGAGTATCGAGTTCCAGACCTCACGATCCTGACAAACCTGTCTTGCTTCCTTCACATTCATTGCCCTTTTCAAACAAACACGCCGGTTTCGGAGACTCTTGACACCACCCTCGGATAGTATCCGATTGATCTGATCGTGAAATGTCAGCCTTGGTCTCCCCGGGTACCTACATCCATCTACATCCGCATTGTATATCTGCTTTGTCAATCTTTTATCTGTCATTCTTTCCAAGTGACCGAACCAGTGGAGCATGCCCTTTCGCATTTTAACACCAACACTTTCTTTCAATCCCACTCTTTCTCGGATCTCACTGTTACGAATGCGGTCAGCGTGCGTTACACCACAGATTTTCCGTAGTGCTCTCATTTCGACCGCATTTATCCTACTTTCATGATTTTTCTGACATACCCAACTCTCGCTTCCATACAATAACGTTGGGATAATCACAAAATTATGCAAAGCGAGTCTAGCCAACCCAACCCAACGAGAAACCCAACGAGAAGATAAAAATGCAACAATTATATCTATGGTGTAGCTTGCAGTAATATATAGGTATATCCACCGCCTAGCCTATTTATGTCTGAATGTCATGGTTGGATATCATCATCAAAGCTGTGTACTTGTTCAGTGTTTTTCTCAATTAGAAGTTCTTTATTCTTAACGGCTAACTACCTACCTACCTCATAACTTCTAGCATTATAGCTCGTACGTATAATGAAATCAGTTGGCTAAAAGATAATACCAAAAATATATCTACATATCCCCGAAGAGGAAGGCAGAGGCACAACCAGGGCACCCGCGACTAGCCGAAGACACTTAGTCCCACAATGTGATAGGTGGCAAGCCTATCGCCAACCGGGCACATTTCCAATCCCGACCAACATTTTTTTTAATAAAAAATTGGAAAAATCCAATTTGCTTTTTGTTGGCCGACCCTGGATTCGAACCCGGGACCTCATGTAGTCAATTCCAATACCTGGACCGCTAGACCACAGAGGCGACAAATAAATATATATATTCTGTGAAAAGTCCAAGTAATATTAGTAATTGTGTCTTGTGAGAGGCATCTGTATGTTTATTTGGTAAACTTACACTATGAACTTGACAATGTAGTATAATAGTACATATAGTACTTTTAGGACCTACATTGATTTGTGTCTAGCTACAATTTACACATCTATAACATCAGTGCTCATACTTTTCATGGTCCAGTTTAAGTACTCGATAAATGCCAAAAGTAGTGTTAGTCACTTATCATTACTATAACTTACACGTCCTTAATTTTTACCATCACCACCATCCGTAAATGTCTTTGCAGTACGTATATACCACAGTCTTATTAACGTAGTAGAGGCCAAATATCTGCAACACTTCTTTGTAATGTCTATTTTCTAGTTTTTTTGAAAAATATCTCCCCTGATAAGAAAAGACAACCATGTCCCATATATGTCCACTACTGCTATGTACTAATCATTGTGATCAGTTTAAAAACATTTTTTTTCTACCGGAATTTCGTCTAAGGCCGTGATAGCTGGTTTGATCATCGTTTAATATTAATAGTGTTGAGCATGAGTACCATTTTATTACTCCATAAAAGTAAGTTATCGCCTCTGTGGTCTAGCGGTCCAGGTGCAAGTGGTACCGGGTTCGAGTCCCGGCTCTTTTTTTATGATATTGGAAGGCAAACAAGCAGTCCGATTTCCTGACGGTAAGAAATTCACACCTAGAGACACCAAAGGTGGTAATGGTGCGTTGCTAACCTGAGGCCGGGATGTTAGGCCTCGAGCGAAAGTAAGTTTACCGGCTACCTTACCCTCCAAACCAGAACACGCTATGACGTTATAGCGGCAGGATTAGGTAAGGTAGTCATAGGTAAGGTACGTCTGACAACAAAAAGGAAATTTGGTTTTTCCAATTTTCTAAAAAAAAGGATGCGTGGGATCAGATAGATGCCCTATTGGCGATAAGCTTGCCACTCATCACATTGTGGGACTTAGTGTCTTCGGCTGGTCGTGGGTGCCCTGGTTGTGCCTCTGCCTACCACTTCGGGAATATGGGCGTGAAGATACTTTTTTTTCAAAAAAGTAAAACAATGTGAATCTGAATTTGCTGTACTTTTAAAAAGTTAACATGTTTGATAAAAACATTTAGAATTGATAGAGCATGTAAAAGATACCCGATGAATGAATTTTACCTTATACTAAAACTAGCTGTTACCTGCGGCTTAGCTCGAGTTTTTGCAGGTATTGTGCAGTTGGGATTTAAAGTAACCTATATGTTAATCCAGGTCACAATCTATCTGTGTTCCAAATTTCAGACAAATCCGTTCAGCCATTCGAGCGTAAAAGAGTAAAAAACTTTCGCATTCATAATATTAGTAGCATTTTATTGTTAAACACGAATGTCCTTTTTGCTTTATCGTTTTATTCCCACAAATAACTGTCCTAATTAAAATTAAGTGCAGTACAATGAACGTGACACAAAATGACGTCATGTCCGGTTGTATTCGGGGCGCAAGCGCAGCGCTGCCACCGGAAGCGGAAGTTGCGGTGTAGCGGCGCACAATCTGGAGTTGGACGGGGGAAACACTGAATCAAGTGTAGCCTGAGCTTTGTGTTTTATGTATGGGACTGTAAAAGATAAATGGAAGCGTTTTCATATATCCTTGGCGGTAGTTGCGGTTTGCAGCCTAATCCTTAATGTACGTTCTGAAACGCTCGGCATACTTTTGTGTTCAAGCAGTTGAATTTAAATTTAGAACGCTACATTTCATTTTATGAGATTTTTTTTGTTTTTTTTTTATTGACATGCCAGTAACATTCGAATATGTTAAAATGAATTGCCCTACACTTGATAATAGAATAAAAACATATCTATATACATTAACATCAATTGCTTTTCGTAAGGCTCGTTAAAACTCGAGAACTTCTGAACCGGTTTGGTTAATTTTGGTTTTGAATTATATTCCAAGTTATATATATAAGAAGGTTTCAAGATAGTGAAAAGGGATTTTTTTTTCCATACAAACTGCACTGGTGGAACGAAGTTCGCCGGGACAGGCAGTTTAATAATAAATTTAGTACACTTGAAATTGCGTCTGCGGGCTAGCGGTCCGGCTTTGGACTTGACTTTTTAAGGACCCGGGTTCGTCCACCGGGTCTATTTAAAAAAATATGTAATAAATTCGCAATTTCCTGATTCCTGAATGGATTGCCTGCAAAAACGCAGTAATGAATAAACCCCGTCCAGAGTTTTTAGGCATCCAATATTGATATGATTTTTAGTTTAAAAAATATCTTCAAATCCATAACCCCGAAGAGGTAGGCAGTGGCACAACCAGGGCACCCACGAGCTTATTACACTAAGTCCCACAATGTACTAGGTGGCAAGCCTACGCCAACCGGGCACACATCTAATCTCGAAAACAGTTTTTTTTAGAAAATATGAATTAGAAAACCACATTTTGTTTTTGTTGCCTAAGCCGAGAATCGAACCCGGGACCTCATGAAGTCAAGTCTAATACCTGGACCGCTAGAACACGGAGTAGTAAAGAAGGGTAGTCGGTATAATTGCAAACGTGACCTAATTTCAACCATAAGATCAAAATACTAGTAAAATCTATTATACCTTTTTGCAACATTTTTTCACAACGTCAGGTGAATTGTGTGCTTGCTTGTGAAATTAAAGTTTTGTAATAACAGCTTTGAAAAACCCAAATTGAATTCGGCTCATTTGTTTCGGAGCTATGATGTTACAGATAGACACGTACCCATAAATAGACACTTCAAACTTATAACACTCCCCTTTTTCCTTTTACTGCTATCTTTTTTACTGGTTCTTAAAAGGAGGAGGTTATCAATACATCATATTTTTGATACAAAACCATTAAATTATTAAAAAATGTAATAATGTAGAAATGAAAGCGTCACGTAAATCTGTGATTTTACGCTCGCTGGCGTAACAGTGAGATCAGTGAGAGTTAAGTTGGTATTTTTAATTTCTTTTTAAGATGCACATTTCTTCGTGTACTTCGCTAACACTGTTATGAAAATCTATTGATATGAAATTGAAATTAATACTTAATTATTCTATTTATTTCTAATTTTATTAATTGTAGGTAATTAAATTAAAAAAAATGCCTAGGTGGTCTAGCGGTTCAGTTGTTGGACTTGACTGCATGAGGTTCCGGGTTCGAATACCGGGTCGGGCAACAAAAAGAAAATTGGGTTTTTTCCAATTTTCTAATAAAAAAATGTTGGTCGGGATAAGATATGTGCCCGGTTGGCGATAGGCTTGTCACCTGTCACATTGTGGGACTTCGTATCGTCGGCTAGTCGTGGGTGGCCTGGTTGTGCCTCTGCCTACCGCTTCGGGGATATGGGCGTGAAGATACTTTTTTTATGAAAAAATGATACGTTATTGACAGACAATTTTTTTTCTACAAACACTTCAATCGTCATACTACAAAAAATGTTAAGACACATGTTTAACTAAAAACACGGTCTAAAATAAATATCTAACTACTCGTAACATGCTATTCGTAGACGATGTTGCAGCTTGTTATTGGTGTCCATAATACTCTTAATCCAATTTCAGACAGTTTCAATTAAAATATCTGTTCATCAAGTGTCTATTTTTTTGTAGCAAGATGGCAAAAGTATTATCCAAGTACTAACATTATTATGTACATATATTATTAGTAGCATTTGACTTCGATACCATCGATATTTAACCAATTCGTACTAATTGAAATTGAAAAATATATAAACAACTCAATAAATAAAAAAAATATTACCTTCGCCAATCGTTTTGTCTGAAACAGCTCAGATATGCAGAATACAAACTCTCTTCTGCCATGATACCATTGCTCGCCCATGTCGTGTTCCGTGCTGTATGGATGCAAGTAATAAATTCCGGTCGTAAAACGCGACGCGTCAGTAGCATCTATGGTGTCTCTTGGCGATAGTTGACTCTTATTTTTAGGAAAACTTTCTAATTGTTTGTTACCTTGTACTCGTAAGATAAAATAATAAAAGCAACTTATTTTTCTAAGTAATATATACTTAAATAAAAATAAGTAAATATATACTTAAAGATACTTAAAGAAAAATAAGTAATATATACTTAGAAAAATAAGTTACTATCACACAAATATCACAACCGAGTTAGTAAAGCGCCGGTCGTCATGTTGAGGATAGGTCCTTCCAGTTTTCCTTTGACAAAATGTGCTAAGGTTTGAAACATCAAACAGCCTGCGATGAGAGAACCAAAGTTCAAAATAATTCACAGCAATTTCGCTAGATGTCACTACCACAACACTTATAAAACAGCCTGCACCTTTTAGGTAAGTATTACAAATTATTCATGATAAGATTTCAGTTACAATGAAATTCGTAATACAAAAAAAAACTGACGTAATAACTAAAAAACGCGCCGTGTTTTCTACATACGAAATCGTGAGTGAGCTACGTTTTACATGTAAAATACTGATCTTTGATTGTATCGAAATAAACATCAACAGATATTAACAGTAACTGAGCGTTTCCACCTAAACATCTTACCTGAAAATTACCTGTGGTAGCGTAGGAGTTATTGAAAATATTCAATATAATATTAGGTGTATATTATTAGAATGCTCCTACATATTTTTTTTTGATATTGGAAGGTAAACAAGCAGACGGATTTCGTGATGATATGAAGTTCACGCCATCTAGAAACACCAAAGGTAGTAATGGTGCGTTGCAAACTTGAGGCCGGGATGTTAGGCCTCGAGCAAAAATAAGTATACCGTCTACCTTCACTTCCGAACCAGAACACCACAACGGTAAGCACTGACGCTAAATCGGCAGGATAGGTCAAGCGGTGGTGCCAATCCAGGCGAGTCGCTGCGAAACTCTTCCACATAGCCTAGTAAATTTATTGCATTTTTTGTATTTTCAACAATAAAAATTAAATTAAGACAAAGTTTTTACTATCTTTAGTAGGTAAGTATATATTAAAAGAAATTAATTCTGCATATAAAAATATAGCTTAAAAACATTAATGGTTACTCCTAGTGACTACTACATAATATATTCAGGATACTAAACCTGAAACGAGGGTTACCAAAACTTCTGTCAGTTTGCCTGGTCACTTCTAACTTTAAAAATACTTAAAGGTTTTTACCAAATCTCGTATATTCAAATTTAGTGGTAATAGGACAACTTTGCAAGCACGCTCTTTAAAAAAAAGTGGTTTAGATATAACGAAGGAATACAAATACATACCTACCTAAAAATATAGAAGTTGACAATAAGACCCCTCCTTTTTTTCTAAATCGGATAAAACTTACTTCACTATATGTAACATAAAAACGCAAAATGTACGTGGACAAAAAAAGGGTAGAAGCAATTTGTTAATGGCCTGGTTGCAAATCTAGCATTATCTGATGCGGCCATCCCCTCTTCCAAACAAGTACACCCCTTAGCTTCCTTTTTTCTAACTAATGTTCACGGCATGGTTAGTTTAGAGTTCCTTTTGCGATAAGCTTCTTAAAAAAATACTAGAGGCTTTTAAAGAAATTGTTTCGTAGGTTACTGATAAGTTTAGTATCTTTAGTTGGTTTTAAATAGATTTGCGTAGTGTTTTTCCAGCTTTTTTACTGATATTTCTTTTAGACTACATAAACAAGTCGTTGTATTTTTTTTGTCATCATGAGGATGTAACAACCCCATCGCAATTTGCGATAATTAAGTAATTATTTGGTACTATATTATTCCACTTATGCAATCAGTCAAAACTAGATGTAAAGTGATTTGCAGCAGCTCTTCCGTATGACACTACTGGCATCTATTTCATCACCTCGCCAATGTGCTGTGCCAGCTGATAGAGTCTTTAGCCTAGCTCATGTAATCTTAACTTTTCGACGATATGATAGCAACTCAGTAGTAAGATCTATGGTGTCAAGACAGGCTAGTCTGTAAGTTAACATATGTGAAAAGGTTGGTGGGAACGGTCGAAGGGAGAAGGCGTGCTATTCGAGGGTTCCGAGGGTTCCATCCTATGTCTAAGATAATAGAAGAAAAAAGTTATGAAGAAACGTATTATGTCACTATCTAAGTGATTTTTTTTCTTTCATTATTGACATGGAAACAATAAAAGCATCAAGCCTAGATTCACGCTCGTATCTTTTTAATACGAAGTATGTTTTGTGATTTCTGTGCTAATTAAAAGCGATACTTATAACTCAGAGACGTCAATCAACATGTTATCTACAATTTTATATGAGAAATGTCGATTAAATGACTGATTAAAAGATACTTGACGTCACTGAGCGTGACCGCTATTAAATAAGTACCCAAATAATCCCTCAAACCTAGAAATGTAAAGATGTTTATATTAATTTTATATTTTCGCCCCGTGTTGGTCTGGGCTCCTTTGCGAAATAGATTCCAGCCAGGTAGCTCGTAAAAGGCGAGCTTAGCCTCACTGACACTAACACCGTAACATATTATGACTAGGTAATAAAGTTTTGCAGCTATTTGTCCGATTTGGTAACGCCGTTTTCTCTATTCCTGCAGCCGTAACGTCAGTGATTGCCATTGACGTATTCAGTTCAGAGGCCCGCAAAACTTACTTTTGCTCGAGGCCTAATATGCCGGCCACGGGTTCGCAACGTACCATTATCACCTTTGGTGTTTCTAGGCGGCCTGTATTTCTTACTATCAGGAAAATTGGAATATCATAAGAAAAGTTAAAAAAATATCACAATAACGTATTTTTTCTATCGCGGATCGATTCTAAACCCATGTCATTACTGTACGCGTCGTACGCTAACCCCTACTACTACTAACGAGTAGTTTTTTTTTTGTTGAAACATTTACAGGAGGCGCAATCACACGGTCGGTATTATCTGTCGTCGCTTCGTAATAGGAGCACAATGTGTGCGCCCTAATAACTTTGTTTACACCCAAGATGCCCATAATTAACACAAACAAGATATCTCTCACTAGGGTTGTCAAAAGTTTCAAAATAATTTTCATGTTTTAAAAATACTAATAAAATGAGGGTAAAGCGTGTTGTTGGTTAGAGTTTTGAGGGTTAAAAGAACATATTTAATATCAGTGATGCTTGGATTTGATTCTCGACAGTGGCAGGCACGTGCGAGTGCACGATTTTGGTATTTATGTTAATAATTTTTTATTTCAGCATGAGCAGTATTTTTGAAAATATGCCTCATGTATTTCTCATATCTTTGACAAACAAGTAATTGTGTACTTGCAATGCTTAGAATTTTAACATTAAGTTCATATTATTGACATTATTTGCCTATCCCGCAAGGGACTTGGTGCTAACCAATGATATTTAAAAATTACTAACATAAGGACTGTTTTGTTGAAATAAATTTATAAATTATTAAATACGTTTTAAAAAAACAATACTGATGTTAAATTCAATTTAATTATTTACTTTAAAATAACACCAATGACCAGACATACCCAGATACATAGATTGGTATATAATAATATGTGTAATATTATATACCAATCTGAATACTAACCTAACAATAAAACTGAAAATTAATAATGAAATGACTGAAAATGTTATTGCCAATCAACGGCGGGGCCCTGTGATAAACAAAAATGGCAAGCTTAATTGTGATGAACAAAAATATATGTATTTCTGAGCATGTTTTTATTTGACTTAATGCGACGTGGTATACTAATACCATATTAATATTTTATTGGCGACTATTGATAATACATAAAGCAAATTTGCTTCTTTAAAGTTTGATATAACCATAAAGACGTTTAGTTTATAATTAAAGTTTAAATTAAGAAATAAAAATATACCGGGTAAAATTATACACAAATGTATATAAATACTAGCGTATTTGGAAACAATATTTCGTCACCATATGAAGCTTATAAAATATGAAACTTATCTTCAAATGTAGCAACCCTATAGGAAGGTTAAGTTTGTTTACCTCAAACCACTTGTCGATGGTAGAGGATCATTAGAAAAACAAACAATTATATGTTTATTATAACAGCAAGAAAGTACACAAATTCGTATTCCATTCCATATTTTAATGTATACTTTACTTAGTATGAACCATAAATAACAGAGTATTTATTTGATTATATCCTTCTCGCTTTAGAAACTAAAAAAGTTAAAGTAAGAACTGCAGCTGTTGTGTTTTGACATTACAGAAATGAGCGTTCTTGTGCGAGTCGGGCTTGCACAAGAAGGGTTCCGTATTAGGGTAAGCTAACAGTCGTTAATTATCGAATAGTTATTACTTAGTTGCATTTGAGTGTTAAAAAATAGGAATACAACAACATATAAAGGAGTTTAGCGCCATCTTGAAGGAAGCTGGTTGTATTTTTCATTATTAATGAATTTTGTGTTAATTTTGAGTGAAATTGGTTAATTTAGGTGGGAATTAGATTAATTTTATGCAGTGAAAATGCAGAAACGAAATAATCACGATGAAGTTAGCGTATCGTGTATTTCGTCTTTGCCGTCAAATCTCACTAGATAATCTTGAGTAACGAAGCCACCGCTTTACTCAAGACCCTGACCTGACATGACTTTGTAGTGACTTATGACTGTAGTGACTTGTGACGTATGACTTATGTCTAAGAATTAACTAACCTGACATTGGCTAAATAAGTCATGAAAAAAGATCGAAAGCTAGATGAAAGAAGAAGAAGAAGAAGAAAATATAAAGAGTGTCTTCTTCTTCTTATAAAATATGGCTTTTAATCGAACAAAATCTTATACGTAGTATACAGTTTTGTTTTAGATTAACGGTTTCATAAAAAACGAATGTCAATAATGAAGTGTCAAAATAATTATTTCTTTGCAGATATCACAAAAACAGCCAAAAAATAGAAATATCTTAAAAAACATCTTAATTTTTTTTTTCTTAAGGTTGGAGCAAGTATTTTGTTACAATTTTATTTAGGTAATATTGTACGAGTCACAATAATATTACGTAAGTGAAGATTATGATTATAAGAATTTTGAACATTGTTTTTGGATGTTCTGTTTAGTTGAACAAATGGTACAGTACTGCGCAATATGCATAGGTACCTCACTCATTCAATGTCTATGAATAGGGGACTGATTGTTATGACATCGTTGTTCGTTCGTTTGAAAAAAAAATTGTTTTGATATCGATGTGAGAGCGAGAGAGCGAATAAGTCAAATATTCTGTGTTAATTTCAATAGTGTAGTCAACAGCAACATATTTTTTTTATGATATTGGAAGGCAAATAAGTAGATGGATTTCCTGATGGTAAGAAAAAATCACGCCGCCTAGAGACACCAAAGGTGGTAATGGTGCGTTGCAAAAGTAAGTTTACCAGCTACCTTACCCTCCGAACCGGAACACGTCATGACGTTATGGCGGCAGGAATAGGTAAGGCGGTGGTGCCAATCCGGGCGAGTCGCTGCGAAACTATACCACCTAATAAAATTATATAAGTACTCATATTTCGCTAACTTTTATTCCATACAATAAGATGGCTTGAAAGAGGTTGCTCATTTAGCGATATGGCCTCCTTTTTCTAGCTAAACTTAATTTAATTACATCCTGGCGTCAGGTTGGCATCGCACCATTACCACCTTTTGTGTCTCTAGGCGGCGTCAATTTCTTACTATCAGGAAATCCGTCCACTTGTTTGCCTTCCTATATCATAAAAAAAATATTGCTCTTGACTACACTATTGAAATTAACACAGAATCGTTGACTAATTCGCTTTCTCACTCTCACATCGATATCAAAACAAATATAGTCTTCAACAACGAAGTCATTACAATCAGTCCCCTATTCATAGACATTGAATGAGTGAGGTACCTATGCATATTGCGCAGTACTGTACCATTCGTTCAACTGAACGGAACATCCAAAAACAAATGTTTAAAATTCTTATAATCATAATCAAAAAGAGTAAACTTCTCTGCTAGTTTTGTTTAAGGGTTTAATCTCGAAATGTTATCAAAATTTAATATCATCTCGTCGAAATCAGTAGACCATTCCGTATTTATTTTATTAATCTGACAATTGGTTACTGCGTTGTATTAGCTCTTCTTTTTTGGAGTCCGTTAAAAGTTATTACTAAAGTAAAGAATAAAGTATCTTCAAAGCAAAGTATCTTTACGCCCATATGCCGAAAAGGTAGGCAGAACCATGGCATCTACGACTAGCCGAAGTTACAAAGTCCCACTGTATCATAGGCGGCAAGCCTATCGCTAAAACATATCCAATCCCAGGTAACGTTATTTTTTATTAGATAATTGAGAATATACATTTTCTAATGTTTTTTGTTGCCTGACTGGTGATTGAACCCACAGGACCGCTAGACCACAGGGGCGATAATATAACTTTGTGAAGAATAAATTTTCATTATAAAATATATTTAAAAAGCTATTTATTTTGTTACAAGAAAACTAAAACATGAAAAATGCCATTTCATTAAAAACACGTGGAAAAAAGACATTAATACACAAAAGGAAGGTCCCTTTAGATAATTGAGAATATATATTTTCTAATATTTTTTGGTGCCCGACGCGGTAATTGAACCCCTTGATCGTTGCCACAGGGCCGCTTGACCACAGAGGCGATTATACAACTTTGTAAGGAATAACTTTTAGTTATAAAATATATTTAAAAAGCTATTTATTTTATTTGAAGAAAGCTAAAACATTGAAGAATGTTATAAAATACATTAAGACATAAGAAAGACCATTAAATTAAAAACACGTGGGAAAAATACTTTAATAAATGATGCGCAAAAGCGATCTTATCATCAAATCAGCGGCCTCTTTTAATCTACCTTGTAGTAGATACGTAATAATAAAATGTTTATGGCGTTACTAGCTGTTGCCTGCGGCTTCGCCCGCGTTTTCACAAAAAACCGTAGTGCGATCGAAATTAAAAGTAGCCTATATGTTAATCCAGGTCACAATCTACCTGTGTTTCAAATTTCAGATAAATCCGTTCAGCCATTCGAGTGTGAAAAAGTAACGAACATCCATACTTTCATACCCACAAACTTTCGCATTTATAACATTGACTAGCGGTTGCTCGTGGCGATGCCCGCACGGTCCCACAAGAACATTGTTTCGGGATAAAAGCTATTCTGTGTGGTAATCCAAGTTACCCTCTATCGGCCAATGTTAATAATCAATCCTAATCCAAAATTTGCTGTCCAAGATTGATATTTTGATCTATTTTTATGTTATCGCTTGCCAATAACATATCTGTGGACAGGATATATATGGCAATTAGGTATAGGATAAGCCGGCGGATACGCAGCTATCTACATTGCTTGAAATCCATCTTTAGAGAAATATTATTAACATTGGCCGTATGTGTGTACCAAATTTCATGGAATTCGGCTCACCAGTTTTTGCGTGAAGGAATAACAAACAAATAAACTTTCGCATTTATAATATTAATAGGATAGGAAATAGGACTAAAAACACTACTAAAATTGACACAGAATAATATTATATAATTCGCTCCCACATCGACATATAGGTAAACTACTACATCGTCAATACAATCAGTCCCTATTATTCATAGACATTTTACAACTAAATTGGTCCAGCCGTCAAGAAGTTATGTGACAAACACATATACATAACATACATACCTACACTGGTTCGGTCATGTGGAAAGAATGACAGATGAAAGATTGACAAAGCAGATATACAATGCGAATGTGGATGGATGTAGGTACCCGGGGAGACCAAGGCTGACATTTCACGATCAGATCAATCGGATACTATCCGAGGGTGGTTTCAAGAGTCTCCGAACCGGCGTGTTTGTATGAAAAGGGTAATGAATGTGAAGTTCCTGTCTTGCTTGACAGGTTTTTCAGGATCGTGAGGTCTGGTACTCTCTGCCTACCCTGTAAGAAACTTGGCGTGAAGATATGTATGTATGTACATACATTATATTCATTGAACATTGTTATGTACATCATTATCTAATTTGCCTTATCCGTCCGGAACTATATGAATAAAGTTCCTGTCCTCATTTTTAAAAATTGATGTACGATTTTACAAAAATGGCCACTTTCCATCTTGAACGGCTAAAAAGCTTCCGCCGAACGTTTTACAATTGCTGGGGTGAAATAAGTATTCCTTTATAAAATAGCATCTGTTCTCCCAAATTGCTCTGACATATAAATTCAGAAGGATATATTTTTGGTCGTAAATATTTCATCTCAGAAATACGCAGTATGCAATATTTCTTTTTTGTAAATTCGTATCAAAGCCTTTTAAATGGCATTCAAAGATTTTGAAGTTGGCGTTTCCTGATTTATGATTTCAGTTTTATATTTTTAATTCTTTTCTATTTTCCAACCGTGCCTAAAATTTATCTCTTTTTGGCTATCTTTCTATATCTTTATTGTCTATCCGTCTTTACCGTCTATCCGTTTGTGGGTTTGTGACTTGTTTTGTGTGATTAGTTTCGACCGCCTAATTGGTCCTAGGGATAGCGTGCACGTCCAATTATCCAAAAGGCCCGATTTCGATTCCCGATCGACTCGACTGACGCATAAATGTCTGTCTATGTGAGTATATTTGTTTAAAAATTACTTCAGTACGTCATAATATGCATATTAATTTATTAATGTGGCCTGGCACCCATAACACAAGCAACATGAGTTTAAAGAAGCAGTTTGCTTTCCTGATACTAAGAGTATACCGTGGTATATAGATACAATTGGTATCTATTATAAGTACGTCGCTGTCCTATGGCCGGGATATTTGGCCAATAGTGCAAGTTCAACAGCTTCTTCAACATCTGAACCAAATGATGACAGTCATTATGACAGGAATAAGTTTTAATAATAAATATTATATATCTATGGACAAATTACAGAATTTTTCAAATTATTAAAAAAATATATATATTATTAACTGTACCGACGAACTTCGTTCCACCCGCTCCGTTTGTATGGGAAAATTTTAAATGTTGGTTTTTCTAGTTTCCTCGCAGTTTTTCCTTATTTCTTACATTTTAAACCTTCCCTGGACTTCTACAAATAATTCAAAACCAAAAGGAGCCAAATCGGTCCAGCCATTCTCGAGTTTTAACGAGACTAACGAACAGCAATTGATTTTTATATATATATATATAGATATTTCTGACCCCGAAGTAAGCAAATATTATTATATTCTTGTGTTATGGGTATTAGTCAATGGTACCAAACATGGAAATACTAAAATCGATAACCAGAATAAATATATTAAAAACCCGGAAATGCGCACATCTAAATGTTCATCACTCAAATGCCTGCCTCCGTCGCGAATAGAACCCGAGCCTCACGATTTATCGGTGTAGATAGGCGAGTACGCTAGCTACTCGAACAACTAGGCGTCAAAGTTAGTCCTTAGGTATCTGTATAAGTTGCAAAATGGTACTCTACCACCAATATTCTTGTAGATAATAATCCCTTTGACCTATAGTCGTCTTTTATTAGTCACCTGCTAAGATATATGAACTACTAACCAGGAGTCCCAGAGCAACACTTAGAAAAGCGTTCTATTTCACGTAATAATTTCTTTTAAATAAACTTAACCATTCATTTAGCTTGATAGGTTTTATGTGACATTCCAGCTTTCTGAAAGCTTAAGTATTTAATTTTCAGTAGCTGTAATGAGAACGAGGAGTGTATATTTCATACCCGAGGCCGTAGGCGTTAAGTGGGGTATTTTATTGGCTTATTATGCAATTCTAAGCTAAATATCGTTAAAAGAGTACGTTTTTAATTGGGCAGTGAGCTCGCGTGGTACTGACGGGGGATTATTCATGGCTGCTTCACTGAAGTTTTTCATCGCCAGTTTTATTCAGAATTTTATACTATTTTAGTATTTTTCAAATAATTTTAGAATAAATGTTTCTGATGCGTAAAACTTTGTTAAATGCTTGACGTGGGAAAGGATTAAAAACTAAAATAAAATATTACTAAAAACGCAGGGATAGTTAAAATAATACATTTTTTTTAGTTCTGTCAGATCAAGTTTCAATTCTACATTTATTTTGTTTTGAAATCGAGATTGAGCCCGAGTAAAACAAAGGCTTACATTTTTTTGAAAATAGTTACTTAATCAGCATCTTCCTAAATTATATAAATTAATCTAATCCAAAATAAGCGAATTATGTATTTGTGATAGGTATTGGTCAACGATACCAAAATGATTGCTATTACCGCTATTTGCTTTTTTCCCTTTTAATATTATCATTCCCGAATTCCTTATTGCGACAAGAAGATATGAACGCCTGGGAAAATGTGAGAAGCAAAGGCACAAGGAAGAATTTAACAAACATAAAATCGCGATGCGAATTGTCGCCATGTTTAAGTCAGTCGCTGTTTTTAACTCCGCCGTGTGCGCCCGCTATAAAATTTTAATTAACCTATTTCGCCGCGTGAGTGTGGCGCCAAAAGCGTCAAGAAAGAAGTTAGCAGAAGAGAGAAGACAGGCAGCTCAGTCGCTATTTCCTTCCTTTGTTCGCCAACGAATCAGCACCTGATGACATAATATGGTCAACCGCATGTCTGTTAGATACGGACATTAAATTTCTTAACTTCGCATAACCGCTGTTCTAATGGTGTAATTTCCTTATACCGTACCACATTTGTGATCCCTAAGGCGCATTTGTGGATCTTTATGCACCATTATTAGTAAATGTAAAAAACTAATATCTTGAAGTCCTGGTTCGATCCCCGATTCGGACATAAAGATACTTTAAATTTAATAAAACACTTCAACTTAAAAGTTGCATAGATTCATGTTCATCACGTAAATAATTGACTCTTTTGGTGATCAAATCGAAGCCTCGTTACGTAAGTATTTGATTACATTAAGTCAGGATCGAGGTGATTATAATATACAGATCATTACCAGATCGTCGAATGCTTACTATTCAATATTTTCCATCAGATGAATGATATACAATACGCCTCGGTACGATGAGAGACAGTTTGATCAGTTACTAGGTGACCACTGTTATTTTCCAATGGATAACATTTCACAGCAAACTGTAGTTAGCCTATCTCTAACTCCAGATAGTTTATTAAAATTGGCTATAAAACAATTTAGAATTAAAATCCTCAACCAAACCATTAACATTTTTGGTCTCTGTTGTCTTCCTGTAACTAAAACAACGACGCTTATCAAACTTTTTTATGTATTCTTGCGTTGTAAATGACTTTGAACGCTAGTTTTTAAATCAGCTTTTTACGACTTTTGGAAAAGTTTCTTAGCATCTTCACGCCCATATCGTTGAAGGGGTAGGCAGAGGAACAACGAGGGCACCCACGACTAGCCGAAGATACTAAGTCCCATAATGTGATAGGTTGCAAGCCTATCGCCAATCGGGCACATTTCCAATCTTGAGCAACATTGTTTTTATTAGAAAATTGGAAAAAAACCCAATTTTCTTTTTGTTGCCCGATCTGGAAATCGAACGCGGGACCTCATGCAGTCAAGTCCAACAACTGAACCGCTAGACCACAGAGGTGAAGTTTCTTATGTCGTGAATGTATGTTGTTTTATTATTCAAAGTAGAATTACCTAAAGAAACGTCCGAGTTTTTTTTTCTTTATTCGATAGAGTGTATATAGTATTAGATAGAGTAGACAGAACCCTCAAATTGATTTAAAAAATTTAGCTAACGGTTTAGCGCTTTTTGTGTTATTTACACTAATTTCATAACTGTCCATCTGTCTGTTACGTTTTCACGCCTTAACTACTTAATGGATTTTGATAGAAATTTTTACGAATATTGTTTAAGATCAAAGTTTATACATAAGCTATTTTTTGAAAAGAATTAACGATTAAATGACTCTAATGGCATATGAAACTTTGTATGAAAATGTATAGAATAACCAAAAACTGCTAAATAATTTCTGATAAACTTTCGCTATTAACCTTTCAGTAGCTATTTTAACTGTAAAGGGATCCTAGAGTTATCTTTTAGAAAATCTTGATCCCGAGTAATTTTTGTTTATTTTCATCAATCTTGTGATTCTTTAACAAAGAACTTAGTTAAAAAAATGTCGCCTCTGTGGTCTAGCGGTCCAGGTGTTGGACTTGACTTCATGAGGTTCCAAGTTCGATTCTCGGGTCGGGAAAAAAATAGAAAAATGCGGTTTTTCCAACTTTTTAATAAAAAAATGTTGCTCGGGATTGAATATTTGCCCGGTTGGCGATAGGATCACCACCTATCACATTGTGAGGCTTAGTGTCTTCGGCTGGTGGGTGCCCATGTTGTGCCTCTACCTACCTCTTCGGGGATATAAGCGTGAAGGTACTACTTAATGATACGACGTGTTTTACTTCAACGACAGAATATTAAAATTGAAGTTGGTTTTGTGTTAATGCGTTTAAATGAAGGTAATATTTTCATTTATGTCAAAGTGTGGTCGAATTTATTTGATAAATTATACAACAATTTATTTTAATCAAAATGTATCCCGAAAGAGTGGAGCAAATGTGGAAATAATTGTTTTACGATGTTAATGTTAAAATTTCATAAACAGTGCAAAACTAACAGCAGTGGAAATAATATTAAACCAAGTGGAATAACATTGAGTAAAGTAATTATTTATTAATCGCATTTAACTATGACTAGATTTGTTACACCGTTTTCCTCTTTTATGTTATCTAATTTGCCTACTTTTTTAATAATTTACACGAATTGAATCTAACTCCAAAGTAAGTAACTTATGTGCTTGTATTATGGGTGTTAGTCAACGTAATTCATACGTAGATACTGAAATAAATTCAATAAACACACAGATCCGGAAATGCAAACATATAAATGTTCATCAAACAAATGCCTGCCCCGTCGAGAATCGAACCCGAGCCTTGCGGTTGGTCGGTGTAGTTACGCGTGTAAGTTAGCCACTCCACCATCGAGGTTGTCAGTTAAGTGACCTGTTTTGGTGTTTTTTTTTTAATATATAAGGTATATACAAAGGTTGTTACGAATATTACATAAATTTACGTGAAACTATGCAGAAAACGAAACAGAAAATAATCAAATTATACGAACGAGTAATGAATGTTAGGTTATGATGTTAAAACACGAATAAACTTATACGAATACTGAAATATATTCAATAAACAACCAGACACAGAAAGAAAGACATCCATGTTACCTGCGGAATCGAAAAAATCAGGAATCGAACCCGAGTCCCCTGAATTTGGGGAACGCTTAATCTACAACTAACACGACACTCGAATTGTTGTGTTTTAGAAAATAAAATATATATATCGTCTCTGTCTTCCAGTGCTCCGACGTAAAACTTGACATAATGGGGTTCTAAGTTTGATATCCGGATAGCGTAGGTTGCGGTATCGTAAAATGCGGTACCTCCAACGGAGAAAATATTCGTATGCGGTGAACAGGTGCATCTGTGTTAATTTATGAAATTACCCCGTGTTGGTCCGGACTCCTTTGCAGAATAGACTATCTGCCTTCCTGTCAGGCAGCTTGAGCATAGGCTTACCATCACTAACACCATGACATCTTACTAGGTGGTAGAGTTTCGCTGCAACTTTCCCGGATTTGTACCACCGCCTCTTCTATTCCTGCCAACATAATGTCAGTGCTTGCCATTGACGTGTACCGGTTCAGAGGGTAGCTGGTAAACTTTTTTTTTCTCGAGGTTTAATATCCCGGCCTCAGGTTGGCAACGCACCAATACCACCTTTGATTTCTCTAGGTCGCGTAAATTTCTTGCATCAGGAAATTCGTTTGCTTGTTTGCCTTCGAATTTCACAAAAAATCGCATTCAAATTGGCTCTTCCAGGGAACATGCTCTCTGGCAAACCAAAAAAAATATTTTGACAACAATGAAGCATAGTACAACCAAACTAACTTATAGTAACTAGTGGTCGACTGTTAGTCAAAATTCGATCATAATAATTTTAATACGCCATCTTTATTTCTTAAGACAAACTACATTGTTTTCAAAGTTTTTAGTACCTACGCCATCTGTGATCTTTTATCGTTATCACCAATATATTTGTTTGTGTGTGTCAAATGCATGGTAGTGTGGGTAATGTTTTATTTATTAATTTAATGTACCTTATAAGCATTATTATCGAAAAATATTAGCGTACTGCACTTCTCCTACACATAAACTATCAGTATACCAAATGTTATGCTCCTTCGTCCGCGCATTTTTCGTTAAAAGGGTATAAAGTTTTAGCATCACGTATTGATATATAGATGATGTTCAGAAAACAACATTATTGATAGTAAATCACACCTAGTTGTACAGTTGTATATTTAACTAACTGACCCGGGGAACTTCGTATATATTTTGTATAGCTGAGCTATCTTATGTAGGAGTACCTATTCAATTTGATGTAGTTCAAAATTAAATGTATATTTTTCAATATTTCTGAGAGATTTTCGTAATATTTTTTCTTAATAATGACAAATACTACAAAAAAAGAATTAGTGAAATCGGTCCAGCCGTTCATGCGTGATGCCGTGACCAAGAAAAACGGGTTTCATTTA
>NJDD01000626.1:728422-744884 GCA_002245505.1 Calephelis nemesis
TTCTTGCATCAGGAAATTTGTTTGCTTGTTTGCCTTCGAATTTCACAAAAATCGCATTCAAATTGGCTCTTCCAGGGAACATGCTCTCTGGCAAACCAAAAAAAATACTTTGACAACAATGAAGCATAGTACAACCAAACTAACTTATAGTAACTAGTGGTCGCCTGTTAGTCAAAATTCGATCATAATAATTTTTAATATCTTGTTGATAATAACGCCATCTTTATTTCTTAAGACAAACTACATTGTTTCCAAAGTTTTTAGTAGGTACGCCATCTGTGATCTTTTATCGTTATCAACAATATATTTGTTTGTGTGTGTCAAATGCATGGTAGTGTGGGTAATATTTTATTTATTAATTTAATGTACCTTATAAGCATTATTATCGAAAAATATTAGCGTACTGCACTTCTCCTACACATAAACTATAAGTATGCCAAATGTTATGCTCCTTCGTCCGCGCATTTTTCGTTAAAAGGGTATAAAGTTTTAGCATCATGTATATATATAAATAAGTGATGTTCAGAAAACAACATTATTGATAGTAAATCACACCTAGTTGTACAGTTGTATATTTAACTAGCTGACCCGGCGAACTTCGTACCGCCTTAGCGTAGCAATGATAGAATGATAAAAGAACTACTTTATTTTGTATAGCTGAGCTATCTTACGTAGGAGTACCTATTCAATTTGATGCAGTTCAAAATTAAATGTATATTTTTCAATATTTCTGAGAGATTATCGTAATATTTTTTCTTAATAATGACAAATACTACAAAAAAAGAATTAGTGAAATCGGTCCAGCCGTTCATGCGTGATGCCGTGACCAAGAAAAACGGGTTTCATTTATAAACAAATATACACTGATAAGAAACAAATAAGAGTTACCTATTTCAGCAATTTCTAAATATAATACAGTACAGTAATATTCTGTATCTGATGTTCTTATAATTTGTGTAATAGATCAAACTACGAGCCGACATAATGGCAGCCTAATTTACCGCTTCGAGGCAACGAGCTGCGGCGGGCGGAATTTGGACGTTTCTTCTAGAAGTCTAATTACGGCCCTGGATTTATTTTACGCGTTTTACGCCTCCCTTTACTGATAAAATGTACTGCTATGATATCAAGAACATTTTGTTTATCATAGAACATGTTTTATTAAGTATAATTTTTTATATACTGTCTAAGTAAGGAAACTATTGACTAGGTATTTAAAATGTTTTTCTAACCGAATCAAAAAACGAGATTCTTAATTCAACGGTATGTTTTGCCTTTATTTTGTTTTTTGTATGTTTGTTACGCATTTCGTCGGCCAATAGCCAACCGATTTGTATCGTTCTTTTTTAGACAGGTCACGTTTCCAAGGCAATCCCTTGTTTTAAAAACCACTAGTACCTATCTTTTAAATTATACTTAATAGTGCAATAATGTTATTACTTTTTTTAATGTTAATGTAAATTAAATTTATGTGAGATTTCGAAATCATTTTTTTTATTTTCCTAAAAAAAGTATTTAAAAGCAACTTGGTACCCAATGACATGGTTGGAGTCGGTTTTTACAGTTGCTGCACTTAATTGTATTTATTTATGTAATAATATAGCGAAAAAACACACGGCTCCCATGATGATAAAAATGAGCAATAGACACCGTAGATGTTGCTCGTTGTACGAGTGGCTAGCGTATACGCCTAACTATATCCAAACCGCTAACTTCAGGTTCGACTCCCGACGGGGCATTTGTGTGATGAACATTTAGATGTTTGCATTTCCGGGTCTGGGTATTTATTAAATTTATTCTGGTATCTTTTTAAGTATATCTATACTTTAGAATCGTTGACACCATAACACAAGCATATAGTATGCTTACTTTGTGGTGAGATTCAATTTATGTAACTTATCCTCGGGTACTTATTATTATTATTACTAATGTATTTTATCGTACAAATGTTTTATCTTATATATTACTAGCTGACCCGGCAGACGTTGTCCTGCTATTTTTTTGTGATTTTAGTAAAACAATTGGGGTGAGTCACCCTTATCACATAGAGGTATGAAAAAAGTATTATGTTGGTCGACTCTCAGACCTATTTAATATGCTCTTAAAATTTCATGAGAATCGGTTAAGCCGTTTCAGAGGAGTACGGGAACGAACATTGTGATACGAGAATTTTATATATAAGATGTAGGTGGGTCACTATCTTTTTGCCAAGGTGTTAAGCCAATTATGCAAGTCTAGCGTGTATTCTGTTCTTCAAACAGGTTTGTGACAGTGTCCTTACAGTGGCAGGAATAGATAAGGCGGTGGACCCTTACCTGGACCGTGGACGACTTGCAGTACGGTACACTACCATTAGTGTTCTTGTTGGCAGTGACCCATCGGACTAGAGACCATCGGATCAGTGCTCTTATTGGTCACATTTGCTAGCCTCCTACAAGCTACCTGGCAAGAAGGCAGATGGTCTCTTCCACTTATCAGACCCGGACCAACACGGGGCATTTGTTCTTTTGGATGTATATATGTATGAACAAGAAAAGAACTGTGACACAAAAAGGCTAGACTCTAGTTAGGTAGGGTCTGCACTCTACACCAGAGCACAAAAATGGCAAACCTCACTTTTAGGTCCGGTACATACACCCAGAATACCTTTACGGAACCTTTGAAATTTCACCTATACAAACTACTACCAACCACTACAAAACTACCAAACTATACAAACAACGGCGTGCTTACGTGCCCCCAGTGTACACAAAGTTTTGCCGCCAAGATAGGCTACATAAGCCATCTTCGGGCACATGAGCGCCAAACCACCGGCTAGGAGTTGAAGTGGTCGCCGTGGCTGAAATCGGTCGCAGAATATCATCATTGTCATACAAAATTTTACTCAAAATCGGTACCGAAAAATTGTTTTGTATTTATTATATGAAAGTGCTTCGTTGAT
This sequence comes from Calephelis nemesis, assembly GCA_002245505.1. Lineage (NCBI taxonomy): Eukaryota > Metazoa > Arthropoda > Insecta > Lepidoptera > Riodinidae > Calephelis > Calephelis nemesis. The sequence goes on from NJDD01000626.1 coordinate 731,364, forward strand.
TTTTCGAAACGGAATTACGTAACAATTATTTTGAATGTATGTATCGTATGTTGAAGTAGTTAGCAATAAAATACTACTATATATACTTTCTACTGCTTCTCCGTATTGGTCCGGGCTCCTTTGCAGAAAAGACCATCTGCCTTTCTTGCCAGGTAGCTCGTACAAGGCGAGCATAGGCTTTTCATCACTAACACCGTGACATCTGAATAGGTGGTAGAGTTTCGCAGCCACTCGCCCGGATTTGTACCACCGCCTAACCTATTCCTGCCGCCATAACGGCATGACGTGTTCCGGTTCGGAGGGTAAGGTAGCGAGTAAACTTACTTTCGCTCGAGGCCCAACATCCTGGCCACAAGTTGGAAACTATCTTAGGTTTAAAAAATGTCGACGCGCACAAATACCACTTGTATGGTTATTGTGAATAAAGATTATTCTGATTCTGATTATGGCGTCTCTAGGTGGCGTAAATTTTTTAATATCAGGAAATCCTTCTGCTTCAATCTGCTTCCATTATCATAAAAAAAAATCTAGTAATACGTATGGCAAATATATTAGGTCACATTAGTGAAACGGGTCAACTACTTTACCTCTTCTAGTTCTTCTAGCAAAGAACACGACAATGGCAAAGCCCTGTTGCGATTAGAATGGGAAAGATAAGATATCAAACTAAAACAATGGTTGGATTTTTATTCCTTTTTCTTACTTAACTGAGAATTTAAAAATAATTTTATCAAACATAAATTTACTTGAGAGACAAAAAAGGGTTGAAACTAAATCTCACTAACAAGAGCTAGCGTTAAGATAGAACAGTTTATTTCGTCAATATTTCAGTCTTGGGTTTCAATATCCCTTGCTGCAGTATCTTTTTCATTTGGCAGATGCTACATACAAGATTTATCGGTACACATCAGCGTAGAAGTATGCCGAGAGCTGGCGAAAAATTCAGAAAAGGTTTTTGGGCTATTTTGAAAAATTCTGTAATTGTCCTTTAAATACCATTGAACAATCTTTTCAAGGTGAAGCTGAGGTAGACGCTTTAAACTTTATTCTTTTACTCTAAAAGATAAAGCCGGTGGTTATATCCGTCTGAAAAACTTAATAAGTTTTCTTGGGTAAGCCGAAGCAGTTTACAAGATAAATGTAGCCTACGCCACTTTCCAGTTTCTCAACAATAATCTTCACATAGTTAAACTATGCCAAAATAGTTGTGACATAAAAGAATAACAAAAACGCACTTTGATGAGACGCAGATTATATAACTTTAGTGTATATGTAAATTTTGCCTAATTTGAATAATTGTGTTTAGGTAAACTTCTCCTAATATTTTACTTAAATTTTAACCTGGAAAACATTTTTTGTACCTAATAGTATTAACAAGATGCAAGGGACTTTGAAATTTTACGAAAGTAGTATCTATGTTCTGAATATATGAACTTATTAAAACTATACAAAGTTGGTAATTTTTACAAATTGTGGGACTTAGTGTCTTCGGCTAGTCGTGGGCGTCCTGGTTGTACCTCAGCCTACTTCTTCGAGGATATGGGCGCGAAGATACTTTTTACTAAGTTGGTGATCATAGATGATGAGAAAAAATCACATTAATAATAAATCTCTTCCTCTAAGAATCATGTGCAATACTTCGACAAAGTCGCGCAGCGCGCAGTTCACACGGAATACATAGATAGATACCTACATTGTACTGCTGTTGCCTACCTACACCAAGAGGGAGGCCTCTATGTTAATGCGTAAATGCTAACATTGATGAAATATCATGATTTTTTCTTCATAAAAAGAAATTAAAAAAATAGAAGGTATTTCACTAATTTTCAGAGAAATTTTGGCTAGAAGTAAAGCTATTAAATTTATTATATAATTTTAATGAGAATCGAGTACCGAGTACCGAAGTATCGAAGGTATCTCACTAATCACCCTGAATATAAGACCACTTTTATGAAACGTACTCAGTTCAATAAAAATAATTATGTAGATCGGACTACTGTGTAAAAATTTATGCTTGGTCTAATTAATACAAAAAGAAACAGATTTAACTGCCTCTCCCGCTTTTCGTGGGTTACAAAAATAAACAATCCTGAAAACTTTATTATATAAAAAGACAACGTTTGGGAGAGGACCGCTACTCTTTAGATAGACTTATACACTATAATATGAAAATGACAATGACAATACACAGGATAACTACAACAAATTTCAAAGTGCTTCAAAAAACCTACTCAAAAATGTTCACCAGCTCTAGGAGTATAACGCTACACTCTACAGGTCAATAAATGACTATACGAAAATGTAATAAAGGCAGCTTGTTCTTGCGCTATAATATATTAAATTTTACAAAGGGAGACTAGGAAAACAATATTTTCAAGTAAGAAATATTATAGCGGGTTCTACATTCATATGGGTCGGTATATGGGTATATTCTCTACCGTTAGCTGTAATGCAATTGCATAGATAATAGCTGATGTTGCCTACAATTTTGTGTGACCATTGTGTGAACTCATTGAGATATCATAATATTTACACGTGAAGCAAAAGCTTTGTACCTCTTTTTAAGAAAATTGCGAAGACAAAGGATAATGAAATTTGGCACACCTATAGTTTTTGTGTAGGAGAAGTGCAGAATGCTAATATTTCTAAATAATAATGCTTATCAAGTGCATTAAGTCAAAAAATAAAACATTATACATACTACCTTGCATTTGACACACACAAACAAAAATATAATATGGCATCACGTATTAATACACAAAGATTATGATCGAATTTCTATTTTCTATTTAGCCTATTTTCTTTTACAGCCGACTCCTGTTGAATAAACAAAATAAATTAATATCTGACACACATCACACTCATTGATCTAACCCTAAAGTAAGCAACTAACATATTATATGTGTTATGAGTGTAAGTCAACGATTACAATACATAGTACCTAATACTTATTTAAATACCTACATAAATTTAATAAGTTTAATAATTTATAACCTCTCGGCTCTTTTATCGAAATTGAAATGTGAGTAAAACCCCAACGTTTTCATCACTACATAGTATAAAACAAAGTCCCTAGTCCCTTTGTATGCTTAAATATTTAAAACCACGCAGCGGATTTTGAATTTTTTTTTAATAGATAAAGTGATTGAAAAGGAAGGTTTACATGTATTTTTCATAACCGTGCGAAACTGGGGTGAGCCGCTAGTCAATACATAGTATAAAACAAAGTCGCGTTTTCTATCCCTGTGTCTCTTTGTATGCTAAAATCTTTTAACCCACGCAACGAGTTTTGATGTGGTTATTTTAATAGATGAAGTTTTTGAAGAGGGAGGTTTATATTATGTATATTTTATACACGTCCAAAGCCGGGGTGGGCCGCTAGTTGAATATAAAATAATAGTTTTGATTCACTTTAAACGTTTTCAATAAATTTACATAAGGAAACCGTTTCTCTTGGATTTCTACAGTCTATTTATTTAAAACACAAATCTATTGTCGTCTCAACAGGGGAGCGAGTTACATACCCTTTAATATGTCTCTGTATTTGCAGTCAAGATAGAAGACTCTACATCGCCACACAAAAGAAACATGCTGTATATTTCCTTTGACATCTTTTTATAAAAGATACACGTGTTATCAAATTTGTAAAGGTATTTTTAAATTAACGTGAAAAATGAAAAATTAATGTGTTCTGATTTACATATCACTTACAACTTATTGATACATAAATAGCCTACGAGTTTTCCTTTTTACAGCATAACTTTTTTGGTGTTTTATTACAGTGATTCAGAATAAATAAATAAATATCCTTGGACAAGTTACACAAATCGAATACATTCATAAACTAAGCAAATTTCATGCTTGTATACGTCAACGATACTACTACATAGAAATACTTAAACAGATACCAGAATAAATTTGATAAAAACCCAGACCCGGAAATGCAGACATCTCAATGTTCATCACACAAATGTCTGCCCCCATCGGGAATTGAACCCAAACCTCGCGGTTGATCGATGTAGTTAATCGTTTACACTAGCCATTGGACCAACAAGGCGTACAGACTAACATTCTGGATATGACAGTTTCTTTGCAATATCAGGTATAAATTGTTAACATAACAATTCATACCTGATATTGAAATTAAAGCAATTTATATCATACCGTAAGGTATATTACTAAAAAGTAACAATTTATTGACATAAATATAGAGGAAAATCATAAAGATAATAGGACATATTATGTACGACATTTAACTTTTTAATTCCTTATCATTATTTTATTTTAAATTAAATACTTAGAAATTTAAATGTATTATTTTCCAAAAATACGATAACACGTTAATAGGCATGATTTTTAATAACCATAAAAACCATAAAAAGCGCATCTATAATTACGTATAACACTTAATTGATATTTTAAGCTCTTACTATGACTTACACTTACGAATAGACTTAAGCATACAAAAGGTCCTTTCAAATATTATTTCCGTAATAAATGGCCTCCCGTCATATTATAATGTTACTAATATAACTATCCCATATCTACTTGAGTGTTCATACTCAATGTACCAATAAAGTTTTGTCAAGGGATCTTTCCCGGCACATAATAAAGTATTACAAAAGCCAAAGACCGTCATTGTTGTGGGTACTTCAATTCTGAGTCCCACTTAGAGAACCGTTTGAATGAACGAGTTTACTTGCATGGTATTTTACCTTGTGGAATAATGATAATGAGCGGCTTACGAGTACTGGCGAAAGAAAAATTACATGCTTGTAGAGAGAGGGAGCATAAATAACATATAACTTATATTTTAATGTAATTCCGTAAACTTCTTCGTCACCTGTGAATGATTTCATACCTTTTCATTTACAAGAACGAAACTGTTTTATCATAGTACATATTGTGTTAGAAAGCACACAGCTTGCACTATTCTTTTTTATTTTTTTTTATGACATTGGAAGGCAAAACAAGCAGACGGATTTCCTGAAGTTACGAAATTCCCGCCACCTAGAGACACCAAAGGTGGTAATGGTGCGTTGCCAACCAGAGGCCGGGATGTTAGGCCTCGAGCAAAATAAGTTTACCGGCTACCTTACCCTCCGAACCGGAACACGTCATGACGTTATGGCGACAGGAATAGGTAAGGCGGTGGTACCAATCCGGGTGAGTCGTTGCGAAACTCTACCACCTAGTCAGATATCACGGTATCACTATATACTCGTATTAGAACGTACCTACATTTTAAGGCGATTCTGTAACCACCAAGACAGGATTTAATGAAACCTATAAAATTTCTTAAACCCTGAAACTGAAAACGACATAATGTTGAAAATTGGGTGAGTTTTTTGCACTGCAACTATTTTTTATACCAAATTAATAATTACACCTGTATTTTTAGAATATCAATCAACTTTGTTGAAGAGCTCACCACAGATAAAAACGAACGAACGTGGCAAGTGGTTTTGTTTGACGAGTTTGGAGCCTGTTCGTGATCTGGTCGCGGAGGTGGGAGGTGGAAACTTTAGGTAGGGTTGTCATATGGACGGGTACATTTATATTGTTCACTGAGTTCTTCTTTTGTTTGTGTTCTTGTCGTTCTTGTATGTTTGCCACAACAGTTACACTGCTTACGCGGAATCATCAAAATAAAGGCTTATTTTACATCTGTTATGATCCATTAGCAACCTCCCAGTTCATTCATCAGGTCCTCGTCATCAAAAATATGAATGGGTCTAGTTAAGGTCAGTCGATGGGTTTACCAGTAGGCAATCAAAGGTTACGTCTCCTATCTTCGAATTCCATCATTAGACCAGCTCTGCTGTAACAACATTCGTTAGTGTTTTAACTATACAATCTCAGCTTTATTCAAAAGCAAAATGAATACCTCTAAGGGATCTCCATTCAGATGCTTACAAATGAGCTGATGTAATTCAATGTCTGAACAGATCATAAATAATAGACCATAAATGATAGATAAAAAATCATCTCAGTCCGTCAGTGTTCAAGTTTGTGCTTTAGATGTTAACAAGCAACAATGTTAACAAACATGTTTAGATGTTAACAAAGATTACAAAACAGAATACAGTAACTTGTACTATCAACTTGCTACCTCCCAGTTCAATCATCAGGTCCTTATCACCAAGTCCTCGTTATCAGAAAATATGAAGAGGTTTAGTTAGTGTGAATTAAATTAGACTAAACTCGATGGGTTTACCAGCAGTTGCATTCCAGCGTTACGTGTCATATCTTTAAGCTCCATCATCGGACCAGCTCCATTGAATCAACACTTGTAAGTGTTAGTTCTGTTATGTCTCACATATTATTAAAAGTGAAATAAATACACACTGTCCGTTAAATATCTATTCCGATGCTTATGGAAAAGCTGTAAACGACCTGATAGTCCTGAACACCTGGGAAGTTCTCTATAAGAACCATTCTATGACCATCTCGATCACGTCAGCTTTCAAACAAAAGAAACCGCATCAAAATCTTTCATCCACTGAAGAGCTAAGATGTCACACACACAAATACCTACCACTTAAAACTTATAGCAAGTCAATCACATGAAACTAATAAAACGAGGCGTTTTGCGTAGGGGTTAATCTATACTATATTATAAAGCTGAAGAGTTTGTTTGTTTGAACGCACTAATCTCAGGAACTGCTATTCCGATTTGAAAATTTTTTTCAGTGTTAGAAAGCACATTTGTCGAAGAAGGCTATAAGCTATATATTGTTACGCTAAAACCAATAGCAGCAGAGCACCAACGAAAAATGTTTCAAAATCGAGAGAAGGACGTAGGCTACTTTTTATCTAAAAAAATCAACGGGAGCGTAGGAGAGTAAGAAGATAAAAGCTAATGTTTCTGAGCAGACACAAAATAGAATTCAAAGAGTATAAAAATGCCACATAACGGCGGGACTTCCATAGATACATAGCAAACCCGAATTTATATAAAGTTTACTTGAAAAATTATAACCCGCATAATTTGAAAGTAAGTCTAAAGGCATTCAGATATAAGCAACTAGTGTCATATGATTTGGGCGAATAAAAAACATAGCTAACTTAATTTTTATTTTTTTTATTTGAAACGCCACACTGATAGAATTCTTTCAATTCTACTTATACTTGGGTAAACGGCTTATTTCAAAGCTATTAAGTGATTTTAAACGTAATAATTGAATATTTAAATTAAATTTCTTGTTCAAGTCATCTAAACACTGCACGAAAAGGACAGATAAGGTTTTATGGGTTCACCGAGTCGTTTACTGTTCGATGATCGGTAAATGGTTGTTGGGTTCCTCGGTGCAAAACCTAATTAAATATTCAATATACGTCTCTTTAATTTGGAAGGGTTATACTTTTAACGTTTCCTTGTAATAACGAATATCCGTACCTTTTTGAAATGTATAAGACAAATATGATTGAAGTCTCTGGTTGGCAATGTCTTAAATAATATTTTGAGCGAACATTTCACATAATATCTTATATGTACTTTACTAGCGGCCTGCCCCGGTTTCGCACGGTTATGAAATATACATATCGTGGGCTTCATTTTCAAACCTTGTAACTCCAAAACTCCAAAATCATATGTATTTACAACAAACACAAGCATTTATAATATTTTAATGTAAAATAAGTTGTTTGTCTATTTTTTTATTGTTAGTTATTTAATAAAACAGTTTTCTCTACCTCCTGTAAAATTTTACCAAATGGAGATACGGAGTTTGAAAATTAAGCCAGCGATATGAACCTTCCTCTTCAATCGCTTTATCTATTTAAGAAACCGCATCAAAATCCGTTGCGTAGTTTTAAATCTTTTTAACATTCTTTCACTGACGACTCTGCCAACTGAGCTACTGAGGATTAAAATCATACAGTTTATTGAGTTAATCATTCCAGAACTATCGCCACTTATTTAGCGGTTTAGTGTTGGATATGACATTAAGAGGTCTCCGGTTCAATCAGAAACCAAGCCAGGCAACAAAGAACAAGACATTGCAGAAATATGTTTTTTTAAATTTTATAATGAAAGCTACGTAGAAAAGAGGTAGGCAGAAGCACAACCCAAGACTAGTCGAAGACGCTTAGTCCCACAATCTGATAGGTGGCAAGCCTGTCGCCAAACGGACGCATATCAAATCCCAAGAAAGATGTTCTTTCATTGGAAAATTTAAAAAAAAAAACATAGTTTCTTTTTGTTGACGATAACAAAAAGAAAATGTGGACCCGGGAATCGAACCAAAAATTTAAACATATTCAACCTTCACGTTAAGTCCCTGTCGAGGTAAGCAGGGAAGTATTGAGTGCCAAAAGTCACGATTCTAACAGACTTACTTAGTGCCTGCCTCCCTCCATATTCAATACACATTTCATGCATTCGGTTTTCGAGAACTTCAGTATCACCTAGTTATGATAAATAAATAAATAAATAATTATCCCTGGACAAGTCACACAAATTGAATCTAATCCCAAAGTAAGCCAATTATATGCTTGTGTTATGGGTGTTAGTCAACGATACTATTACATAGAAATACTTAAATAGACACCAGAATAAATTTAATAAACACCCAAACCCGAAAATGCGGACATCTAAATGTTCATCACATAAATGCCTGCCCCCGTCGGGAAACGAGCCCAAGCCTCGCGATTCGTCGATGCGGCTAGGCGAGTACGCTAGCCACTCGACCAATGAGGCGGTCAGATAATACATAGTAATTGATCATGTTGGTCCGGGTCTCGGAATTTCGCTATTAACCTAAATTTTATAAATGTAAAGGTATCCACGAGCTATCTATATTTTCAAAAGTCATGACTCCCAGAATATCTGTATATTTTTATCAATATCTTATGATTCTTTTTACAAACAACTTAGAAAATGTTAAAAAAAATGTCTCCTCTATGCCTAACTGTCTAAGTGTTAGATTTGAATTCATGAGGTCTCGGGTTCGATTCCCGGGCCGGTCATAATGTGTTTTTTCCGATTTTCTATTAAAAAAAGTTGCTCGGGATTGGAAATTTGCCCGGTTAGCGATAGGCTTGTCACCTATAACAGTGTGGGACTTTAGTGTCTTTGGCTAGTGGTTGTGGCTCGGTCTACCTTTTCGGGAATAACGGCGAGAAGATTATTACTGAAAAATGTAGGTGTACCTCATAATTATACACTACTTTCCAAAAATCATAAAAATCGATTAACAAACATCCAACAAACTTTAAACCGCGACGTGGCACATGGTAATAAATTTCGTTTTTTTGGAGTTTTACTTTCCTTAAACTTTTTCAACTTTTACTTAGTACATATTTAGATAAATTTAAACAAACTAAAACCGACCGGATACGTATCACATATATTTCTGATTAACATATATTTATATACATAAGACGTCTGTTCGTTTAAATTCAAATTTGTTAAGATTTAAGGATTAAACTATAACCGAAGTAAAACTTCTTTCTTAGCGCAGAGAAATTTTCCGTCACATTTCTCTATTATTACGTTCATTCACCTCTAATTACACTTTACAAATACCACTGTATGTTATCGCTAAATTTCAAACTGCGTTGTTGCCGGGGGTGCTTGCATCTCACACAATGTTTCCATGTATAGTTTTGTTTGAAGTAAAATTTGTTTTGTTTTACGGTCCTCGAAAAATTATACCTAAAATAATTTTCACTTCTTACATGTGTACACTAATACACACTTTTTTATCTTTTTATTTTTATAATCATAAAATTGGAATTAAAATTGGAAGGCAAACAAATAGACGGATTTTATGATGGTAATAAATTAACGCCACTGAGAGACACCAAAAGGTGGTAACGGTGTGTTGTCAACCTGAGGCCGGGATGTTAGGCCTCGCGCAAAAGTAAGTTTACCAGCTAACTCATCCTCCGAGCCGGAACACGTCAACGGCAAGAACTGACGTTACGGCGGCTGTAACAGGTAAGGCGGTGGTACCAATCCGAGCAAGTCGCTGCGAAACTCTGCCACCTCGCCAGATGTCACGGGTGTTAGTGTCGGTAAGGCTATTTTCGCCTTTTAAGAGCTGCCTGGCAGTATGGTCTACTCTGCAAAGGAGCCCGGACCAATACGGGGAAAAAATATTAAGGCCCCATACTCAGTCAGCCAGAAGAGCCAATCACCGCGCTCCCCCGTTCCATGATTACTATGAACAATGGCGCTCTTAAGTAAACGTCTTAAGCGACAAATCACTATTTTTGACACTATAAAAGTAATTTAAAAAAAATATAAAAACTGAAACACTTATCTTGTCTATATTTTCATATTTGAAGTAGACATTTGCGTTTTGCTTTCAAAAAGGGGTTAACTTTTTAATTGTTTTCTATCGAGCAAAGTGAAATGAATCGTGTTTTGGAAACACTAGTCTAGTAAAGCATATTCATGTTAATCTTGTGTATTTTTGTTAGCAAGATCCATGATTGCTTTGTATGAAAAAAAAAAACAGTAAACTGCTGACGTATTTTAACGAATATGGCCCTTTAAGATCTAATAAAGATTATTACATTGAGAGAACATTATCGCTTGTGATACCAAATCGATAAACTATTAGAAGCTACACCAGAAGAGACAAGTGAAAAATAATGCACCGACATTAGATAAGAAACTAAGAAATATGACTTAACTTCGCAACATCTATTACCTATATCGATTTACTTCAGTGTCATTTTAGTTGGTTTGGGCTCCTTTGAAGAATAGACCATCTGCCTTGCTTGCCAGACAGCTCGTAAAAGGCGAGCATAGGCTTACCATCACTAACACCGTGACATTCGAATAGGTAGTAGAGTTTTGCAGCGGCTCGCCCGGATTGGTACCACCGCCATGACGTGTTCCGGTTCGGAGGGTAAGGTAGCCGGTAAACTTACTTTTGCTCGAGATCTAACATCCCGACCTCAGGTTGGCAACGCACCATTACCATCTTTGGTGTCTCTTTTTGTGAATTTCTTACTATCAGGAAATCCGTCTGCTTGTTTGCCTTCCTATAACATAAAAAAAAAGTTATTTTTCTCTAAATTTTTCGGACATCCACACTTTTATACTAAGCTATAAATTGTAACTACATTCGAAAGTCTATCTGTGTCTGTTGCTCTTTCACTGCTAAACCGCTGAACTGATTTTGATAACGTTTAAATTGCATACAGATAAGGATTTTGTTTCAAAATTTATGTTTTTTTTCCAATAACCAGCCATTAATGAATTAATTTTGTCTGACTGTTACGCTTTCTAGAACGAAGTCCTATCCCGATTTAGTTGAAATTTAATATGAAATCCCGAGTTCAAACAAAGGTTACTTTATTTTCTAATATATATCCCCGTAGTTCGTATGAAAATTCGTTCTACGCTACAAATCGTGGGTAATCAGTTGACGTATGAGTTTTATACTGTCTGTTTAGTGGTCTCTGTGGTCTAGCGGTCCGGGTGTTGGACTTGACTGCATGAGGTCCCGGGTTCGAATCTCGGGTCGGGTAACAAAAAGAAAATTGGGTTTTTTCCAATTTTCTAATAAAAAAAATATTGCTCGGGATTGGAAAAGTGCCCGGTTGGCGATAGGCTTGCAACCTATCACATTGCGGGACTTAGAGTCTTCGGCTAGTCGTGGGTGCCCTGGTTGTGCCTCTGCCTACCCCTTCAGGGATATGGGCGTGAAGATACTTTTTTTTTAAGTATTAGCGTATGCGCCTAACGCCATCGACTAGAACCTAGACTCAGGTTTGATCCCGGAGGAGGGCATACATATGCCTAGTTTGTATTTCTGGCTGTTAACTAATTAACTTTAGTTTCAAATTAAATATTTCCTAGTAATAGTAAGTAAGACAGACACTAACGGTGGAAATGGTGCGTTGCTAACCTGAGGCTGGGATGTTAGGCCTCGAGCAAAAGTAAGTTTACCGGCTACATTACCCTCCAACCCGGAAAACTCTACCACCTGGTCAGATGTCACGGCGTTAGTAAGACTCACCTTTGACGAGCTGCCTGACACAGGAAGGCAGATGGTCTATTCTATTCTGCAAAGGACCTACACGAGGAAACAAAATGTATGTTTGTATGTGTGTAGAACACTTAACATTGTTACATTTTACGTAATACATTACCATATTATCCCTGAACAAATATTACGCTAAGCGCTATAATCCTTGCCCCCTGGTACTTGGATATCCGGTGACCACAAGGTCAGACCTTTTCACAGACAATTCGATTTATTTTATGTCGTCGTTACTGAGTTTACAGACGCAACATTAATTGCATCAAATCAAATTCAATTAATTATCTTCACGCTACTATCCTCGGCAATAGAATCAGAGCACCCACGACTACCTGAAGGTTTTTAGTCTCAAATATAAAAGGTGGCACGGTATTTATCCAATCCCGGCTTATGTTATTTTTATTAACTAGCGGTCTTTCTTATTTTCGCATAGATGTGCAAACTTCTAAGCCTAAGTTGTAAAAGGCAGGCATAGGCTTACCATCACTAGCAGCGTGACGTCTGACTTGGTGGTAGAGTCGTTATTTTTTTCATTATTATTGAATTTAGTGTTTATATTGAGTGAAATTGGTTAACTTAGGTGGGAACTAGATTAATTTTGTTTAGTGAAAGTGCACAAATGAAATAATCATGAAAAAATTAGTGTATCGTCTATTTCCTCGCTGCCGTCAAATCTCACTAGATGAGCTTGAGTAACGAAGCCACCGCTTTACTCAAGACATGATATGACTTTATACATAGTGACTAATGTATATTGTTTAAGAATTAACTAACTTGACGTTGGCAAAGAAGTCTTGAAAAACGACCGAAAGCCATATTTATATTGGAAGAAGAAGAATTACGAAAAAATTGCGGCCATCTTGTCTCTCGATGGCGCCAAAACTCTTGAGATGTCTGAAAAACGCAAGCGTGTCATTTCAAAAGCAATAATGGAATTTCCATGCTCATCTCTCTGACGGTTTGCGGTGTTAGAAACACATACTTTAAATTTGCACCGGCAACGCCCCCGAGCGTTCGTGAAGAAACTTTTCAGGAGTTTTCAGATTTTAATGGGCCTTTAGAACTTTATTTCCCACTAGATGCTACTTGCGGCTACGTCCACGTATTAAAGCTATTTAGTTCTGCGCAAACCCGTTTAGATATAGAGAAAAGTAGCTTCAGCCGCATTCAGGGACGTCAATTAAGATTTAATCTGCCATTAAGCCACAACCTATCTTCACTACATAGTATAAAACAAAGTAGCTTCTTCTGTCCCTTTTTATGCTTCAAACGTTAAAACTACGCAACGGATTTTAATGCGTTTTTTATTATCGATATATTTCATAATCGTGCAAAAGCCGGAGCGGGCCGCTAGTAATGTATATAAATTATGTGTCATGTTGTTTGTCCGCGATGGACACCTAAACTACTTAATCAATTTAAATATTTGCTTACCGTGTGCAGTTTGATCCAACCTAAAAAAAATAGTTTAAATCTCAATTTATGATAAAAAATTACCATCCAAGGGAAGCCGGAACAA
>NJDD01000626.1:744967-759464 GCA_002245505.1 Calephelis nemesis
ATGGTATTTTTAAGGTAGGTTTGAATAACAATTACATATTTTATAAAATAAATAAATAAAATTCCATAATTAACACATATACCTAAAAAAAATAGTTTAAATCTCAATTTATGATAAAAAATTACCATCCAAGGGAAGCCGGAACAAGCAGCTAGTATGTACATATAAATATATCCCTTTCTTATGTGGTCTTCGCATCACTCTTGAACGGATAGACCAATTTCCCTAATTATTTTTTGTTGTGTTATTGTTAGGAGAAGATTAAAAATGCAGAGAAAAAGCTAATAAAATTGAAGGAAAAAGCGGAAAAACAATGCCTTATTTTTTATACCACTGTTGGTAGATGTTAATGTTACGCGATACGAAGTTTGCCGGATCGGCTGGCTTTGTAATAAAAATGACAACTTCATAACATAAAAAAGACAATTTGATATCTTTGAGTGCGACCGTATGTAACTTTCTAACATAGCCATTGTCAAAATTTCATATTTTTTTTATGATATTGGAAGGTAAACAAGCAGACGGATTTTCAGATGGTAAGAAATTCATGCCGCCTAGAGACACCAAAGGTGGTAATGGTGCGTTGCCAACCTGGAGCCGGGATGTTAGGCCTCGAGCAAAAGTAAGTTTACCGGCTACCTTACCCTCCGAACCGGAACACGTCATGACGTTATGCAACAGGAATAGGTAAGGCGGTGGCACCAATCCGGTCGAGTCGCTGCTAAACTCTACCACCTAGTCAGAATTCACGGTGTTAGTGACGGTTAGCTTTTGCTCGCCTTTTACGAGCTGCCTGGCAAGGAAGGCAGATGGTCTATTCTACAAAGGAGCCCGGACCAACACGGGGAAAAATATTTCGTATTACTAGGTAGTTTCGCTGCGACGCTACCAGATTGGTACCCCTACCTTACTTAATCCCATTGTCACAAGTCAGCGCTTGCCGTTGACGCGTTCCGGTTAGTAAGATTTGGTAGCCTTTAAACTTACTTTTGCTCGAGGTCTAACATTGAGGCGTCAAATTCACGACACAAAGGATAAGGAAGCCGATAAACTTTTGCTTGTAGCCTAACATCCTTAGGTTGTGCTTCAGGTTGGCAACGCATCATTAGCACCTTTGGTGTCTCTTAGTGCCGTAAATTTCTTACCACCAGGAAATCCGTCTGCATTTTTGCCTTTCAATATCATAAAAAATGGTAAATATTGAAATATTTACTTAATACATTTTGAACAGTAATTCCTTTTTAATAGCTTTAATCTATTACATGAAACGTTTACTAGTAATCATTCCAATGGTGGTAATTCTGCTGTTTACAAACTAAATTTATTTTAGATGCATGCAATCTTTTTAAAATGAAACAAAATCAAAAGAGACGGAACGCATAAGACATGTCAGATTAGTGCGAACATGTCAAACTGTGACGTTTTTATCATTTATTTCCGAATGATAGATTAAACATCTGTAGAAAAGACGTGTACGGCCTAACTTGACGGCACTAAAATGTTTTGTCTCTTTCTGTTACTTCCGTTAAAACAAGACAGCGATTACTTAAAATAATTAGTTTAGTAAGCGTTCAACAAAATTACCGCCTTAATACGTAATTACCTATCACAAGAGTTTATTACTTAAGACGTTTTCTGGTAAATATTGTAATATTTACTTAATACGTTATGAGTATTAATCAAACAGTTATTACCTATTACAAGAACATATTACATAAAATGTTTACTAATAAATATTGTATTATTTATTTAATACGTATTTTTTAAAAGACAGTATTATGTCAGCTATCAAACATACGACTTTCCTGACAGTAAAAAACCAACTGTAGCTTAAAGGCACCATAGATGTTGTGTCGCTGTCCAGTGCTGGGGATATATTATTCAGACCTTTTGTCACGGTCAGAATATGACAATATCATTGAAGTGATAAGAATTGGCAAGGTAACCCGGTAAGATGCTGTACATCATCATATGACCAGTGGTTTTTTTGGTATAAATCCAAAAAACCTACTTTCGTCTCTTACAATTTGTAAAGCAAAAAGGCAAATGATTTATTCAACGCAACGATCCTTGACCAATACAGGGACAAGGCTATTTTCAATACCTATATCTCACTGGGTTCACAATATAATCTCAATAAAATCCTTTATTGAGATTATATTGAGCTTTCAATAAAAAAAATAAAAAAATGTGTGTGTGAACTAGCGAACACTCGTAAGAAGTGAAGAAGTGAAACTTTTTTATGACGTTATTTTTCAAAAAACAATTTACTACATGCAACTTTACAGAAATTGGTTAAATAAAGTTTATTGCCAATCCCTACTCCGCTGGAGAAAGTATACTTCAAATCACGCGTGGTAGGGATAAGAACAAAGATGGCGCGTAACGGAAAAATGTGATGCGTAACGAAACAAATTTACACTAAATTTTTTTCCAACCTCCAATAAGAAGAATAATAAAGAAGTTTCACTTCAAAAATACGCATCGAAATTATTGGTCACATGTTACAAAAATTAAATGCCACAGACTGACACACACACAAAGACCTATCAAACTTGTAACACTCTTTTTTCCGTAGTGGGTTGAAAATGCACTTATTTACAAAATAACATTAGGATCTCTTTACGAAACATTTATTACAAACATTAAATATTGTCAATGCAAAAGCATATCTAAACAGATTCTTTTTTCTCTACGAATTCTAACGAAAGAACTGAAAAAATCCATCTATAAGTAAAAATAAGGACATGATTTAGTGACGAATTTTATGAATAATTACAATTGAATCCCGATATTAGTAAATTTGAAGCAAATTGATGCAAATTTCTACTTGACTAATGGCAAAATACTAACCTGAATGCCAAAACCTAAAGAAATAAATTAAAGAAGTAAAAACAATATTGTTCACTTGACATGAAAATCTTTTCATTAAGCAATAAATAAAACATCAATATCTATTTAAAAGCTGTCTGCAGTAATTCCGTTAAAATTTCACCTTAACGCCAAATTCTAGAAAATTTGCTAAGTAAATAGAATTTAAAAGCCCCGTCTTTTTGTATCAAGTTGCGGCTGATTGGATTTATTTGGTTCTTCGATTTGAAGCTGGAGAATTTCAAAGGGTATTCGTTTGCGTTGAAATACTTGAGAGCTATTGGTGCAGATTCTGTTGTGCTTTGTTTAAAGTTATTACAAGGTGGTGCTACCTTTTTTCTATTAAATGAGTATAAACAATTTTACATAGTTTTACATGTATTTTATTTAAGTTACATAACACTTTAAATCTTCCATAACACACTTTATGTCAATCTTAAGCCATAATAAGCTCGTTGGTCGAGCAGCTAGCGTTTACGCCTAACAACAACTAACCGCGAGGCTCGACGGGGCAGGCATTTGTGTGATTAACATTTAGATGTCTGCATTTTCGGGTCTGGGTGTTGATTAAATTTATCCTGGTATCTATTTAAGTATTTACATGTATTAGAATCGTTGATTAACACCCATAAAACAAGTATATAATTGTCTTACTTTGGGGTTAGGTTCCATTTGTGTAACTTAACCAGGGATATTTATATTTATTTACAACAAAAGACAAAACAAATTATTTTGTTCTAGTCAGTAGTTAATTTGAACTTATTTTATTACACTCAGCTTGGTGTTGTCGTAGATTGCCTACGTTCGGTCAACAGGCCTGCACACCAAGTAGTACAATTTTGGAGATAAGATGATAAACAATCTAGGCTGGGAGGGAAAAAGAGTTGGCCTTCTATTCCGTGAAACGCCAGCATTTGGAAAAGTGTGTAAATGCAAATTTGCTTCCCTTCACTCCCTTTACTTGTATCTGACAAATAATATTATCACGCGTCGATGAAAATACAAAACATATATGACGTTAGTGTTATTTATCAAATTACATTACCATTTTTTTGCATTTATTTGATTTAGTGTTGTAATCTGGCATTATTTAATTGGTTGTCTCGTTGGTAGACGGGCTAACAAGTACTTAACGCACTAAAGGCATGGAGATAGTATATGCCTAAGACAACGGACCAACTGCGGGAATAAATAATATTTAAGTGATAAACGTTAAAAAGTTCTGCACTTTCTTGATCTTTGTGACTATTAAATGTATTCTGCTATCTATTTGAGTATTTCTATGTACTACAATCGTTGACTAACTGTTAACACCCATAACGCTAGCATATAATGTGCTTACTTTGTAGTTAGATTCAATTTGTGCATCTTGTCCAGGGATAATTATTATTATTGTTAATTAATACGCGTACTCACCTATATGCACAATGTCAAATCTAACAAACACCGACGTTAGAAAGTAAAAAATAGGAACTTGTAAATTTCTCGATTAACTCGATTAACAGCAGTACTTACAATTTCGTATGAATAGTATTTATATAGAATATTTTTTTTTTCATTTAATTATATTACAACCTCTAGTCAAAGTAATCGATGTGTGCAATAACGGCTTACATTTATGATTGTGACGCAAGTGTTAAAATAATAAATATTATTTTTACGCTAAGTATTAAAAATTACCCATTAACCTAAATTATCACATTACATTGCGGCAACGCAGCTTTCAATAATCATACTTAGAGATATGTACTAAACGTAGACATAACATACACAAATAAATTTAATATTATTAAATATAAGAATATTATCGCCTCTGTGGTCTAGCGGTTCAGTTGTTGCACTTGACTGCATGAGGTCCTGGGTTCAAATCCCGGGTCGGGCAACAAAAGAAAATTGGATTTTACCAATTTTCTAATAAAAAAAAATGTTGCTCGGGATAGGATATGTGCTCGGTTGGCGATAGGATTTGCCACCTATCACATTGTGGGACTTAGTATCTTCGGCTAGCCGTGGATACCCTGGTTGTGCCTCTGCCTACTTCGGGGATATGGGCGTGAAGATACTTTTTTTTTAATAATATTTCTTTTAATTTTTTTCATTGTCGTTTAAAGAGATTTAGTGTGTAGCAGAATTGGCCCCATTATTGACTGTAAGAGTTTCACAACAGACCGTTTCATTCGACTTGCTATTTGTTCTCGGTTAAAGATTTCATTTATTAAATAACGGTAAATTGCAGCGCAATTCCATTGCACATTATTATCTTTTTAAAAAATATGAAATCGCTAACAAAAGTTTTAGATGAAGTTTGTAGTAAAACGTATGATGCGTCCCTGTTTTGTTTGTAGGCTCCAAAACGTAACAAAGGCCAAATGATTTTCTACTAAGTACTCATAAGATGAGAGCTTTGATTCGCTTATCACTAACACCGTGGCTTGGTCTAGGTAGTAAAATTTTGCGACGACCAGCCAGGATTAGTACCATCTCCTTCCCTTCCTTCCTTTTTTCCGTAAAAGCTTAAAGCATCTTTTTTAGTAAAACGACATAATATTGATCAAAGGCTAATGAGCTAATAGCTAATTAACTTAATTTTCTAAGTATGAGTTTACCAACTTACTTAGTTTCAAATGCAATTCTTGCTATTTAACCAAATATTACTACTAAGTTGTTTGTATTTACCGTTTACATATAGCTTATTTAATATATCATTACCAGTAGATATATATCATAAAACAAAGTCCAATGGCCGCATCTGTATGTGGGCGATAAACTCAAAAATTACTGAACCGATTTTTATACAGTTTTTAGTGATAGATAGGGTAATCTTAGTAGACAGTTTATAAATATAATTAAATTAAGGTTTTGTGTAAATTTATTGAAATATGACTATTTTTAACAGCGAAGAATCAGAGTTACATACATACATATCTTTACACCAAGTCCCTTACGGGGTAGCCCGAGAGTATCAAGTGCCAAATCTCATGATCCTGACAACATCTTTTCACTTTAATTTTAATATAATTCTATTACTCAAGCGAAGCCGGGCCGAGTCGCTATAGTTGATCTTATTATATAGCTAACTGAGTAAAATATATATTCGGTCATAGCATCACCTATCATCTTTAAAATACCTTTTAAAGAAATAAGTAAAACAGAGAAGTTATAAAAGAAATACGACATTTCTCGTCTCTGTTTATTACTGTACATTAGTTATACTGCTTCCGTAGTGTCGTTTGGGCATGAAATAGGGACTAATGAGATTTTGATGTTTTTTTGACTGAGCTTTTATTTTCCTTGGTAACATAACGATGCTTCTTTAGATCATAGAGTCAGCGTAAGGTACTCTTTGTTATACATATTGTATTTTAATATCACATTTTTTCCCTTTCATCGTAGTTTGTAATATTTTGTTATTGAAGAGAAAGTTTTTGTGTCGGAAAAAAGATAAGATTGTTATGAAATGCTGACAGATGTGATATTTAGAAATAGTCTAATTCTACATATATTTCCAGGAAGGTTTGATTGTTTGTATGCTTGTTTAAGTATTCAGATTTTTACTGTTACACTTGTACTGTTTTACGTATCACTTATAATTTATTATTTTATAAATAGCCTACCGGTTTCGCTTATGACAGCATCATCAGGGCTAGAAGATAAACTACTTGTTTTAGTACAACCCCGTGTTGGTCCGGGCTATTTAGCAGAATAGACCATCTGACTTCCTGCCGGGCAGCTCGTAAAAGGCTAGCACAGGCTTACCATCACAAGCACCGTGACCTCTGACTAGGTGGTATAGTTTCGCAGCGACTCACCCGGATTGGTACCACCACCTTACATACCCCTGCCTGCCACCATAACGTCATGATGTGTTCCGGTTTGGAGGGTAAGGTAGCAGGTAAACTTACTTTTGCTCCAGGCCAAACATCCTGGCCTTAGGTTGGCAACGCACTATTACCACCTTTGGTGTCTCTAAGCGGCGTGAATTTCTCGCCATCAGGAAATCCGTCTGCTTGTTTGCCTTCCAATATCATAAAAAACTATAAAGTTAACTGATTGATAACTAGCTATTGTCCGCGACTTTATTCTTGCATTGAAAGGACTTTTCATGGATAGTAATGAAAACGAATAATTTTCACTCAGTGACATACATGTAACTGACATATTGGCCCGGACTATTAGGTCTTATACAAAATTTAGTGTAAATTTATTTAGTAGGTCTGACAAACGGACAATTTAACAAGCCCTTTTTTGGGGTTCTCTATCATGTTTTTTTAAGTGTAAAATGTTCGGTTTTTTCTCTCATTGACTCTTAACAATGTACGCAGTGGTCTTATTTGTATTGATTTATTCAATCTATACTGCGTGGAAGAAAGTCAGAAAGACCCCATATATTAAACATTAACAGCGGTCTACTAGGCCACTAAAGTAAAGTATGCATTAAAAAAGTATCTTCACGCAACCCATGATTAGCCGAAGACACTAAGTCCCACAATGTGATAGGTGGTAAGCCTATCGCCAACCAGGCACACGTCCAATACCAAACAACATTTTTTTATTAGAAAATTGGAAATAGTTTCTTTTTGTTGCCCCACCCCGGAATCGAACCTGGAGCCTCATGCAGTCCAGTCCAACACCTAAACCACTTGACCACAGAGGCGATTACTTTCGTGAAAAGAAGATAGCGATAACTTAACAATAGTTTAGTGAATGGGTAGCAAAATTACCACCACTGTCTAAAATGTAAAGCGCTTTAACTCTAGCAGGTAATTAACTCAGAGCTAAATATTTAACCCAAAAACGTACAAGTGGGTAAGTTATTCATTATTTAAGTCAGTGAAGTGAACACTTTGAAAGCGCCATTCGTAAATATGCAGAGCGTGGATAGTCGGTGACTGGCAACCTGATAAAATATAAATATTCAAAACACGTTTGTTTCAGTCTGATACGCTTGCCTGGAGCCCACAAAATACGCAAAAAAATGTTAGATTTTTAGCCGAATCTATATTTAAATACGAATCGTCACGTAGAAGTACTTGTAGGGTTAACAAAGTGTTACCATTAATTGGTACTTATCTATTTATGTAGAATTTAATTGTTGGTTCTCTTATTCATACTACGTAAACGGATTATACATTTTGTGATTTTTTCTTTCGTTGTATTAGTCATCATCAGGGACAAAATCACACGAAGAGAAAGACTGGGAAAATTGTGGGGAAAGTAGGAGACACATTATCTTAATTTTTTATATACAGTCTGTATTAGAAAAGTCAGTGGAGTACTTAATAAATCTGTTGAAGACTGAATTCAGTTAATTGAAAATAAAAAAAATTGTTTCAAGCGAATAAAAAGGGGCTGCAGAATATGCTTTTAACATTTTTAGATTTTTATCTGTGTATCATTAGCGCGATTTACAAGAATCTGTTGAATCGATCTTAACTAAATTTGTTTGGTAGATTATTTGTATTTCTAGGTTTTCCCCGTGTTGATCCGGGCTCCTTTGTAGAATAGACCATCTGCCTTCCTTGCAAGGCAGCTCGTAAAAGGCGATCAAAGGCTCACCGTCACTAACACCGTGAATTCTGACTAGGTTGGTAGAATTTAGCAGCGACTCGCCCGGATTGGTACCACCGCCTTACCTATTCCTACCGCCATAACGTCTTGACGTGTTCCGGTTCGGAGGGTAAGGTAGCCGGTAAACTTACTTTTGCTCGAGGCCTAACATCCCGGCCCCAGGTTGGCAACGCACCATTACCACCTTTGGTGTCTCTAGGTGGCGTGAATTTCTTACAATCAGGAAATCCGTCTGCTTGTTTGCCTTCCAATATCTTAAAAAAATAGGTATATTATTCCACAAACAAAAAGGGTTCACGTGGTAAAAGGGTAGAATACGAAAAGAAAATTGTAGAAAATCCATACTTAAATCTAAATAAAATTATTTTATTTAGATTTTAGAAAATTGTAGTATTATGTTGGTTGATCCCCCGTGTTGGTCCGGACTTCTTTGCAGAATAGACCATCTGCTTTCCTGCCAGGCAGCTCGTAAAAGGCGAGCATAGGCTTACCGTTACTAACACCGTGACATCTGACTAGGTTGTAGAGTTTCGCAGCGACTCGCCTGGATTTGTACCACCGCCTTACCTATTCCTGCCGCCATAACTACAGCGCTTGTTTACTAGCTACTTATCCACCTGTTTAGAGGATAAGGTAGCCGGCAAACCAACAAACGTACCTTCAACATCAGTGGCATGTATGAGCACGGTTGTCTCTTACGATCAGAAGACCCTGACTGATTGTACATACGAAGAAAAAAACTCGAGCCTACAGATCATCTTATTATTTTTTCTTTTTTTTTATGACATTGGAAGGCAAACAAGCAGACGGATTTCCTGATGGTAAGAAATTCCCGCCGCCTAGAGGCACCAAAGGTGGTAATGGTCCGTTGCCAACCAGAGGCCGGGCTGTTAGGCCTCGAGCAAAAGTAAGTTTACCGGCTACCTTACCCTCCGAACCGGAACACGTCGTGACGTTATGGCGGCAGGAATAGATAAGGCAGTTGTACCAATCCGGGTGAGTCGCTGCGAAACTCTCTCACCTAGTAAACACACATCACAAATCTTACACAGAAAATTATAATCAGACCTGGTAAATGTAGACAAAGTGTCTATTGCTAAGTGAACGAAGTTCGTCTGACCGGATAGTAATATATAATAGACCAGAATAAAAAAAAGATTTCAGGAGCATCCCAGTAACCAATCCAAATATTTTTTTTTATGAAACAATAATATACAGACACGGCTATCCTACTACAGCTACTAACAATATTATAAATGTGAAAGTTTGTATGTATATTTGTTTGTTACTCCTAGCCAAAACTGCCTAAACAATTTTCATAAAGTTTAGCACACAAATGGAGGGTAACTCAGATTAACACATAGGATAGTTTTTATCCGGATAAATGTTCCTGTGAGGACTATTTGTTATGCGGATATCGCCGCAGGCAGCAGCTAGCTTGAAACATGCCAAGGTATAGCTAAGAAAATCCTGGATTGCGCTATCAGCAGCTTGTAATATAAAATTAGCTATCTTATAATATTAACGTCATACACAGGCTTTATTCAGCTGGAAAGATAATGGAAGCTAATCAGATGCCCGTAAGGTGCCTGCGAAGCTTTAAAGCTTGAACTATTTCATTTTCGAAGAAAATTATCTTTTAAAAGTATAATGGAATATTTTTTTACAGATATTCTAAATATTATTTAATGGCGTTCTTATATAGTTTTATTTCTGTATAAACGTAAGTAGTGCAACTAGTCTACACGTTTGGTTTGACTACATTGGACGAAACTTCTTATAATACCCCTGATCTTAGTTTTGATCAATACAAATAGTATTTCAGTTTTAAGTTTTGACATTACTTCTTAAGCCCGTTACATACATTCGAAACATTTTCGTACGGAAAAAGTAAAAGGAATAGTTCTAGCTACTAGAAAGTATTTGAATTTCGAATGTTATATTTTTAAAACGTTGCAACCTTCTTAGCATTAAAAAAAAACAATTGGCGGAAAATAATTAGACAATTATTTTTTATCACATTTACAACGAAAAGTGGCATTGATTTTTAAGTATGTACAACTGTAGACGAGGACACATTAGAGAAACGAAAATTTAAATTGTCACAGAGAATAACTGTTATTTTGTACGAGAATATATACATATTAAAACATCAATGTCATAATATATAAACACAATTATTTTACATTTTTTTGAAGTAATTAACTGATGTAACTAAATATATACATTTTATTTATGATATTGGAAGGCAAACAAACAAACGGATTTTTTGATGACAAGATATTCACGCTGTCTATATACACCAAAGGTGATAATGATGCACTGGTAACATGAGGCCCCTTGCAAAAGTAACCTTATCCTCCGAACCGGAACACGTCAACAGCAAACATTGACGTTATGGCGGCAGAAATAGATAAGGCGATGGTACCAATCCAGGTGAGTCGGTGCGAAACACTACCACCTAGTCAGATTTCAAGGTAAGCCTGTGCTTTTACGAGCTGCCTGGCAGGAAGGCAGTTGATCTCTTATGCAAAGGAGCCCGGACTAACATACCGTTTTACTTTTTTTTGTATGACTAATTTGTTGCTAATCTCGCGTTTTTACTTCACCGAGCGTTAACCGTTTCACTTTAAGAAAATGCTCTTCATTTATATTATAGCGAAAGGGTAATTTAACATTGGTATACTTAAATAATGTATAAGCTGCACTGGGTAATGCTTTAAGTTCAACGAGCGAACGAAACGAAACACAATCTGGCTATAACGGTGTATGCATCGGAATATAAATTACTGTATTAGGTACATCTATTTTCGACGTACCAGGGCCGGATTAATAATTTTTTTATGATATTGGAAGGCAAACAAGCAGACAGATTTCCTGATGGTAAGAAATTCACGCCGCCTAGAGACAACAAACGTGGTAATGGTGCGTTGCCAACCTGAGGCCGGGATGTTAAGCCTCGAGTAAAAGTAAGTATACCGGCTACCTTACCCTCCAAACCGGAACACGTCATGACGTTATGGCGGCAGGAATAGGTAAGGCGGTGGTACCAATCCAGGCGAGTCGCTGCTAAACTCTACCACCTAGTCAGATGTCACGGTGTTAGTGACGGTGAGCCTATGCTCGCCTTTTACGAGCTGCCTGGCAAGGAAGGCAGATGGTCTATTCCACAAAGGAGCCCGGACCAACACGGCGAAAATTTGTTTGTTTTATCTAAACAGTTAGTAGTTTGTGAGATAACAAAAAATAAACAAAAATAACTACCTACGTTATAGAAACCGACTTCAAAACCAAAAAGTAAAATAGATATTAAGATTAAACATTAATTACATACTACCTATTATTATTTGTATGAGCTATTTACTAATCGATTTGAAGTCGGTTTCAAGTCTGTAATAATTATTATATTATAAGTAAGTATTAAACTGGATTGGCACCGATAAACCTTTTAGTAAATGTCACCTATATGTGTATATATTGCGTAATTAATATTAAGCCTTTATTATTTTTAGTTTTGAAGTCGGTTTTTTAACGTTCTTATATTTATTTAATTCTTTCATTATATTAATTTAATAAAAATATACACCGAGTTAAGTAAAAGCAGATGAAGAAAAGGCTCATAAAATAAAAAAAATTAAGGGCCTACCTGAATCAATTTCTTATGGGACCAATTTGAAACTATTCCACATCAAACAAAAAAAGAATTACAAAAATCGGAATCCTCGTCGAAATCGGTTTACATACATAAAAATACACCAGCCGAATTGAGAACCTCCTCTTTTTTTGAACCCGGTTAAAAATTAGACAAAGTGACACAATTTTTTTCCTGCTCTTCTTTCTTTACGATTTTGAGATTTCCTGAAATAATAAGTTTGTTGACCGTCTATTGAAGTAAAACTTCTTTATTACCGTATTAGAGAAATTTGCCGACACGATCATTGACCTCTAGTTAAGCTCCACAAAAAAAAACACTGTTGCCGCCAAATTTGATACTGCATTCTTCGTCATTTTTATTTCATCAGTCAGAATATCTTTAAGGTAGCTCATGGCGTGGCCGCATGTTAAAGCTGTGAGGTAGCTTAAAGAAGAAGAGTGCAACACGTGGTCTGAAGAGTTTTATTATTTATTTTCTATTACGCTCCATGAAAAATGGAGCCTCAAAGAAGCTTTACTTCCTACGAGTGTACACTAATACACACCACAAACAGACATACACACACACATTTACTTTTTTATTAACACTTCTGTTTTGTTCAAATTTGCGATATATTTTAATAGGCAACCAAGTCTTTTATATACCTACTGCATTATTTGTTTTTCTCGTATTATACTACACTTGAGAATGTTAAATACCTAAATAAAAACGTAGGTATTAGTTAGATCCTATGAAGGATCTGAGAATTCTTAACTACAGAACTCAAATGCAGGATAAAAAAAATGTTTGACAGGATTTTAATTTCAGTAGTAAGGAATATCAAAAAATAAAACAAAGATTACAACAACTATAATTTTATTAAGCTAGAGATTTTCCATCTCACTGGTTCTGAAGTAATTTACTTTTATAACAATTCACGCTTTACTTATTTGTATTTCAGTCTCCACATCGTAAATGCTATCATTTATTTCCTTTACTTTAGGTCACAGCCAAACATAAAATCTGCTTAGTGGTTTAAAGGACATGTTAAATCAAACTCAACACATACAATTATAACTATTTTTATAAAGTAACTGTACTATATTTTTTTTTAATTTAAATGTTGTAATCACTTTATTTCGAATTACACAATTTAAATTTAATAAAATGTTAAATTATGTAAGGTACATTTTAAAAATCGTGATAGGTAAGTCATACTAATTTTATACCCTTTTTTTAAAGTTTTAGTTTAAAAAAATAAAATTTCTTCAACTAAACATAAATGTACTTTTACTGTTAATTGTGTACATGTGTATGTGTAAATGTACATTTTTTAGTCAATTTGTACATTATACATAAATTACATTAAGTGCTCTAACTAAGCTTACCAGTTTCACTGAAAAATTGTTTGCAGATAGATAATTATGGTGTTAATTATAGAGGGTTACAGGTAACTAACGCATAACTTTTCTATTTTAACGTTATAAACCCACTCACTTTAGTACATTAAAAACAACTCATTTTCTTCTACAACTTCTCCAACAAATCGCGAAATAAAGAATTTGGTTCTCCATATAAAAATCGTCATCTGACAAAATGTATGGAGAACCAAATTCTTATTTCAAAGTTGTGGAACAAAATCTGTTGCTTTTGATGTATTAAAGCCACCCTTGAAAGGTAAGTTACCAGTAGCCGTGTAGATCTGGATTATTATCAAAATTATCATCATCATTATTTTATTTAAACTTATAGATATAGTTATTAAAATTAAGCTCTTTTCCGTTATAGAATATACACATTTCTAAATAATCTCATTGGCGCAAGATACCTATTTTATTTACACAATCAGTGTCAGTAATTTATTTAGTAAGTCAAGCAATTATTTTTAAGTTTGTCTCTTTCTTTTTAAGTACAATAAATGGTACAATAGAACAAAAAAATAACGTATCAGATACAAAATCACAAATAGCATTGTTGTCGAAACTGCATATGTGATAGCTTTTTTTTCAAAATACGAACAAAAATGATTTTATGTTACAAAAAAATAATGTGATGTACATTGAATTAAATAAAAAATAATATATTCAATTTATAAAAAAATGAAAAAATTGTAAGAGCGTAAAAATCTTTTAACTAGATATTACCTTGTTCTACCATCAAATTATTATTAAGTACATATTATTATTATGTTTTAGGATGTGCTCATACTGTTTTTAGGATTTTTTACTGTGTTTTATTCTATACGTTCAATATTAAGGACGTACCATCTAAGATTATTGAAAAAAAAACACGAATTTTACTTAGAGTTTTACATAATATAAAAGAGAATACGTTGCATATTTCAAATCAATTAAAATAATTAAAACAACATGCTAAAGTTTTGTACGACTACTACTAGAGATGCTACTTTCCATATTTCACAAT
>NJDD01000626.1:759808-783435 GCA_002245505.1 Calephelis nemesis
TAAAATAACATTACCAGTATTTAGTCTTTTTGCAATATTATGACCTTTTAAAGGATAGTGCACACTTAACCGATCGCATCGCAATGCAAACATTTTTTGTATTGAACAATGTCCTCTAAATCAGGCCGTGTCGCAGAGGATTTTTTCGCGGCACCACGCGCGTTAAAATGCAACGTAAAATCGATGGTATTAGTGTTTAATTTAAATTTTAATGCTAAAGTTTTGTACGACCACTACTAGAGATGCTACTTTCCATATTTCACAATTCTAAAATTACCAATTTTTTAATCTACACTTTGTCACTGGGTAACAAAAATCCGCGGATCAATACGATTTGCCCCAACCCGAAGTGCTCCTCCCCGTCAACAGTGTGTGCTATCCTTTATTATTAAATCAAGTCTGGTCAATTGAAATTTAGTTATCAACTTTTATTTAAGTAGTTAACCTAAAAATATTAGCGTGTCATAAAATCTTATAACCCTGTTTAAACTTTTAAGATCTAACTGTACAGTCTGTGACAGCTTGCCAAAAGTCCAATCAATGGACTCACCACAATGCTGCTAATGTAAAAAAACACTTCTTTAAATTTTTCAAACTTATTAAATTAGAGTTTGTACAAACAAATTAAACGTCATGGTCAAAATAACATTAAATTACAATGTTTATTTTTTTTGGAAAGCTGCTTTCTACACCCTTTATATAACTGACTTAAACATATAACATTTGCCTTATGTTTGTTTGATCGAAATCAGAAGGCACTATGCGTCCCGTATTCCATATCATCATCAAGAATTTATAAACCTTGACCATTGCGAAAGGATAATTAACAATAGATTATCAATATTTTACCAAATTATTTTCATACATTTTCAGTTTTAGAAAAAACTGAGCTTATTCTTAGTTTATATTATTGGGATTACCCAATTTTTTAATGTAACCATATTTTCAAATACACTAATATAATTATTTCTTTCCGGAAACACGTTTTATGAAAGTTTACGATTGTTTTTAAATATTGCCAAATTTACTTCATCGTTTCGGATTCCAACCTTATTCAAAAAATTGTGAACTATTAGCATCTGTAAAGTTAGTGTAATTATCCATCCTCGAAGATGTAGTTTTATATAATCGGACGATATGGCATACATGAAACGTGCTGTGCCTTAAATTATTTGGCTATTAAAAAATTGGATATGCACTTTATCACAGATAGAAATGTCTCCAATAAAATATATCAGACTATTCATGATTTTCCTCATACTATGATGATGCTTCTATATTTTTTCTCTTTTCTCTCCTCTCTTTGAAGTAGACAAATAACATATCAGGTATCCACATTGCCAAGAAGACTATTAACAAGATATTTTGAGCAGTAATACACAATATGTAGCTTCCTGTATAGTCTCTGATCCATCCTAGGAAATATCCTGCTGGAGGAACTATTATTCCCATAGTCAACATGCCGAGACCAACCGCTGAAGGAACTTGGTCTATTCTACAATGGTCGGAAATGGCGATGTTCCTTGCTACAATTATCATACTTCTTCCAAAGCCATATAAACCTGATAGCATCAGGATAACATATAAATCAGTCTGGTAGGCGATTACTGAAACGAAAACATTTCAGTTATTTAAAAACTTTTGTTAATTCATTTTCTCTAAATTTAATTTGAGGGATTAAATAATAAAAATAAAAAGACATGTGGTACTCGGAGACTGCCGCGGATTTACCGCGGTATTATTGCATAAGCAGGTGTGAGTCACCAGATCACGGATCACAGTAACGCCGATACAACCAATGCCACCTAGAGGTGAGTTGCTGAACTAAAGAGACAAGCGTGATCAACAACTAATTAAAAGTAAAAAGTATCACCGCTGTGCCGGTCAGTGTTAGGTCATTTTTGTTACGGAATTTCTGGATTCGGTCTCCACGCTCAAGACCCGCGATTAAAGCTATGCAATAGCTTAAAAGTAAAATGTTAGAATTCATATTTCGTAAATAGTTCGTTCAATTTAATTTGCACCATATTTATGTTTTTTTTCTACAAATATCGATCGCGAGGAAAATATTGTTGATTAAGGGAGATAACAATTCGATAATAACAACTTTGCTAAATTCTCGTATGAATGTAAAAATGGAAGACTATTTCCACTTCATAGATATGGATAATAATATTATCTATCACTTAGATACTCATACAGGCCGTTGATAAGAAGTAGTGGCATTTGCCATCGAGAACCTTTTTATCAATTTTAAATACCTTTCAATGATTATTTTTTTGGTTGATTAAATTTAGAATTTCTAATCAACAAACGTTTGATTCGTTAAATCATTCCACGTGTTTGGTTTTTAGATAGGTATCATCAAAGAAACATACTGACTAAGGTTCCATTCGTACTTTGATAGAAATGAAAAGTAAGAATATATTTTTATCTTGAAAAGTGGTACTTTATTTTTATTTTTCATTTTTTTTACCTAATTATTTTTATTTATTTTTATTTCACTAATTAACTAGGTCTGTTTTAAGTTATTGTTATCTTCTTTTAATGCCAGTACTTACACAAAACATGTTAAATTTAGGGTGAGCGCATACTGGAGTCAACAGTCTAATCTTGCGTTACTAAACATACATACGAACAAAACGTCTCATAGACAATCCTACTAATATTATATATGCAAAAGTTTGTATGCTTATTGTTACTCCTACACACAAAAAATGAGGGTAACTTCGATTAACGCATAGGATAGTTTTTATCCCGAAAAAAATGTGTCTGTGGGATCATTATCGTGCAAGCAACGCCACTGGCAACAGCAAGGTTTATATAAAACTGCACATGCAAGTTTTGCTAACTATTGTCGACTTTACGTTTGTATTTAAGCTGTCGCGCACATAAACGACAAAACCGTCTTAAGACTGTCGTGACTAATAACGCCATGCCATGAATTAAATAGTCATGACTACGATGTGCGCTCAACCTTATTTTAAGACAGACGGGTTTTATATAGAGCAGTCTGCCTTAAAACTAAAAGGAAATTGCTATGAGTAGGTACGCCACGTCACACAAACGAAACTGTTTTGTCTATTGACACAATGCGACGCAGGTCTGCGTATTTTTAAACTGATTTAAAGAAGGATTACGTTTGAAACCCAAATTTTTTAATGTGTTAATTGATTTCTCCACCATTTCTAAACCCTAACATCCCGGCCTCAGGTTGGCAACGCACCATTACCACTATGGTATCTCTTGTCGGCGTGCGTGCGTCGACTAGGGCCTGATATTTTTTATGGCTTACATTTTTGACTTAAAATAATGTGATGAAGCATATTGTTGTTATAAACTAAATCGTAATGACAAAGTAATTAATGTTATAGTAAGCGAATTTAAATAGAGTTTGATCAAATTATTTTTATAGAATTATAATTACAGTAAATTAAATACTAAATTCGGGAGATCTTACATGGTTAGGGCCTGATATTTGGAGTAAGAAACCCCCGTTTCCCCCGTGTTGGTCCGGGCTCCTTTGTAGAATAGACCATCTGCCTTCCTGTGCCAGGCAGCTCGTAAAAGGCGAGCACAGGCTTGCCGTCACTAACACCGTGACATCTGACTAGGTGGTAGAGTTTTGCAGCGACTCACCCGGATTGGTACCACCGCCTTACCTATTCCTGCCGTCATAACGTCATGACGTCTTCCGGTTCGGAGGGTAAGGTAGCTGGTAAACTTACTTTTGCTTGAGGCCTAACATCCCGGCCTCTGGTTGGCAACGCACCATTACCACCTTTGGCGTCTCTAGGCGGCGGGAGTTTCTTACCATCAGGAAATCCGTCTGCTTGTTTGCCTTCCAATGTCATAAAAAAAAGTCAAGTTTTGGAAATGAAGAAAATTATGATTTATATCAAAATGAGTGAGCGAACCAAATGGACTTTATAATATAGCTTAGTAGTTACAAATACTCGTATTTGATATTTCGTTTATAATGATATCAAAACTGACTAACTTCAAGTTAACCAAATTTCACAGAATCACCCATATATATAATAATATTATATATATGAAATATGGATAGTATGCTTAATACAATAACATACTATTTAGCTTTTCATTTGATTTCAGTGAGATAAATTGCAAAAACTTTGGCACTTTATATACACATATCTTCACGCCAAGTCCCTTACTGCGTAGACCGAGTATTCTCTGCCTACCCAAGAAGGGACTTGGAGTTTGAGAACCAAATCTCACGATCCTTGCAGACCTTCTCAGTTTCCTCCACATTTATTACTCTTTTCATTCAAACACACCGGCTTTGGAGACTCTTGCCACCACCCTTGGATAATACCCAAGTGATTTAATAGTGGAATTAAAATGAATTGTGACGGACTTACTTTGTCGTACTACGATAATCCAGGTGCTTGTCAAAACCAGCATCATCCGGGCTGTTATGTGATATTTATCTTGCAGCATGGGCAGCACTATTCGGCCCACGATATCGACACCTGCCACAGCTGACATGCAATAGGCAGTTTGCTGTTTATCCATTAAAGCAACTTTCTGGAATGTTGGAAATTTCAATGTAGTAACAACCTATGATAGGCACCCTCTATATTATTATGTGGATGGCTAGTGTATTTACATCATATCCAAGAGAGAAAGAGACCATGATGTTGCAAATGTTTTTTGATTAGAAAAGTGATAAAACACATATTCTGTCATTGGTATTCTGGGCCCTTGGACTTCATAAAGTCAAGTTCAACACCGGGTAATTAATTTATATTATAAATGCGAAAGTTTATATGTTTGTTTCCTTGTTTGTTACTTCCTTACGTAAAAACTGATTAAAAGTTTTTCATTAAATTTGGCTCGCACATACAGGGTAACTTGGGTTAGCACTTTATATACTTTTTATCTCGAAATAAAAAACGACGGGTTGCCGGTAGAAGTAAAAACTTGAATAACGTTGTGCATTTTTTATATTTTGCAATGATCAGGGAATAATTTTGCACGAATTGCTTTAATTATCAGTATGAAAGTACTATCATTTATGTGGTAGAATACAATAGTCATTTATTGCACTATCGTATACAAACATGACAACACGAACATTCGCGTAAGCGCCCTGCGCCGTCTTACGAATTCTCAATCAGTTCACGTGTTCTGACGCGAGTATAGAAGTTCTTACCCATTCCAAAATTAAAAAAAAAGAATTTTTCATTTAAAAAATGTTCCTGTGAGACTATTAACCACGCTAGCAACAGCTAGTGTAAAATAAAGGTAAAGTACCCGGTTGATATGAATATCAAGCCTCTTTTTCTCTTCTCTCTCTCTTCTTCCATTTTACTATCAGTAGAGCCGAGTGGTTAGTTACAATTCACAATTATCACCAGTTGCCGAGATTACTGTTCGGTGACAGCTTAAATATAAAGCAACAAAAATTCAAAAACCCTCGTCGCTAACCCTTTTTTATGATATTAGAAACAAAATAACCAGACTGATTTCTTGATGGTAAGAAATTCACGCCGGCTGGAGACACCAAAGGTGTTCCGTTTGGAGGGTAAGGTAGACGGTAAGATTACTTTTCCTCAGGTTGGTAACGCACCATCATTACCTTTGGTGTATAGCGGTGATAATTTCTTACTATCAGGAAATACGTCTGCTTGTTTGCGTTCCAATATTATAAAAAAACGTACAAGTTAAACTTGCATAGTCGATATGAATAAAATTTCTCTTAAACTCCGATTCTGTTCTAGTAAAAAATCTTACCTGTAAAAATAGTGGGTACAGGAGACTGAAATTTTGTACTGACACAACCGTCAAAGCCGTACCTATAATAATATTTATGAATCGAGGACTTGAAAGAAGGGAGATATCAAATAGCTCATACATTTTCCTCATTAAAGTCTTCTTTTGTTTAGGCGGCTCTGAGAAGTTTTCTGAAAATTAAATTTTTATTACGGTTAAGTGGATATAATGCTTCTTCTTTTAGAAAAATGTCTTTCAACCACTGAGTAAGCTGATGAAGTTCTTAATAATTAGGCAGATATCACATTGAGCTACGTGTCGCTGTGGCACAGTGTAAATATAAGTAGACAGTGGTGAAACTGCCTACAAGCGTTCGAAATCGCAATCACTAATCTAACAGGACCCTCAGTAACGCCTGTCGTGTCGAAACGAAGAATGATTTTTTTTAATATACAAAGGGAAGTAAGTGCATATTCGTAAATGAACATTTCAGGTTACAAAGTAATTAATTTTGTCCACGGTTTTGCTACTACTCGTGCAAATAAAACTGGGATTGAAAATGTAAACAGCTGTATTCACCTCTACCGTAATATCACTACAGCGTAAATATAAGTAGATATCACCGTCTGAACAAATGTGCCAAATTTCAAAAATGTATATATGTTTTTTTAATTTTTAATTAGTTATTACAATTCGATTGATAAATCTTGCCAGAACTCCGTTTACATTTCGAAAAAAAAACAATGTCTTAAATACTAAAAGGTAAGGTAAAAGCGTTGGTATATATTTTATCAAATAGCCATAGTTTCTATACTGTGTCATACTCATACTGTGGCTGCATTTTGCGGTAACTTTGTACTGAAAAAACTCGATTGGTATACAAATCAAGTATAACAAACTGCCTTGCATTGAAATTCAAATCGCCGCAGTCTCGAGCGGTGTGCGACGATAGTGTGACAGCCACCTTAGATGGGTATATTTTTTAAAAGTTCGACAATTACATTTTTTATGCCTGGTTTTTTTTTAGTGAGTTAACTGTCATTTTAACTAAAAAAGTTCTTTTAATGTGGCGCTGTTGTAACTAAGTCTGGATGTGATTGTAAAGTTTCAAGGTAATCAAGGAAAATGTTCAATATATGTGTACTTAGATATCATTATTCTTGAAATGTATGCCTGATTTCATTTCAACCGACTCAAAAAAACCTCCTCAAATATCCATTAGTCTGTTTTTTATATATTTGTTACACGATTACTCGGACAATAAGTAACAAAGAAAAAAGAAAGATTTCATGATCCTTTTTTTGAAATGGTAGGTCATGATTTTTAGGTGATCCAATATAAATCTTTTATAAGTCAAATTTTGGCAGATTTGGAGTTAATAATTTTAATTTTTTTAAGTTAAGAATTCATAAATTTTTGTCATCGACTTAAAAAATGCATTATCAAAACTACTAGAAGGATGTTGATAAAATTTATGTGCGACTAAATTTGAATTATTAGCTGTGTTTAGAAAAAAAATTATCTAATCGTGACTAATAAAATAGTTAAGAGTCGGTTTTTGCAGTTTTACTGTGCATAATTTATTTACTACTTATCTATTAAACGTTTAAATTATGTTATGTATAGATACAGAAGGTTTTTAATTACATAATTGATACGTATTTATTGAAGACGACATGGCTTTGTTTTTTTTCCACGTCGAAACTGTTGAATTTCATCAATAATACATGCAAATATAATTTGTTAGTTTTAACATTAGTCCTAATCTCAAAACAAACATGTTATATATGTAATTATTTTCTATATACAAAATTATTAATTAAAATAATTTGGAATTATCAGCAAGTATAAGAAGCAAACAAACACTTCCTCTTTAAAACAATAAAAACTATATTGCAAATTTAAGTTTCAAAATTAAATTTTAGTTTGTAAATAATTTCTGCATAGACTTTTGACTGGCAAAGTAACTAATCTGGGTAGGGATTTACGGCTTTCCGCAATTTTACCCAAAATAATCATAGTGTCTGACAGGTCCGGAGGGTAGGGTAGCCAGTCGACTTATACACTTAACACTTTGGCACAGTACATATATGAAACAGTATGGAAACTAAGTCTATTTAAAATACTTATCTGCACTCGATTAAAGCAATAGGGTTGTCGTGTATTTTTTATAAATTGAATTTATATAACTGCGTAATTTACGAATAATATAAGTAGGTAATCTAATAGTGCCGGCTAGTTCGAGCAAAATACGAGTACGCTTGGCAACATCAAAAAACGCGGCAACAAATAACAATGCTATACGTCTTGATGCGACATTCGTTACTACTGGTTATAGCATAATAGCTGTGCGAAAACCGCATATTATAAGCCTCGCGTCCGTGTATGCTGTTATCGAACTTTTGTAGTTTCTCTGTTGTTCATATTTGTACTGTGATATTATACTTGTTGGTACCAGGTTTGGCTAATAGGTAATTTTATATATTATATGAAAAAGTATACAATACAATTAAGAAACCTATTGCATTATACATACAAAAATTTCAACCAAATTCACTCGTTTAAGAGTTAGTTAACAAGCTTAGGAAAAGACTGTTGATAAATAGTAAACAAGCTGTTTTCCCGGAACTAATAATTTGTAATAACTTTGTGATATATGAAGCAATAAAAATGATTGATTGATTGATTGATTGATTGAACTTTGTTAGTATAGAATAGTTATTTTTATTTGACTTAACATGATCTTTATACAATTTTTTCCTGTTATAGTCTACGATAAATTTTTTTTATGTTATAGGAAGGCAAACAAGCAGACGGATTTCCTGATGGTAAGAAATTAACGGTGCCTAGAGACACCACTGATGGTAATAGTGCGTTGCCAACCTGAGGTCATGATGTTAGGCCTCAAGCAAAAGTAAGTTTACCGGTTGTGTCTACGAGGTTGATTTTTGAAAAAAGTAAGCCATGTTAGAACTAAGTTATTAATTAAATGCAAAGCAAATGCAGCTGGACAGACTGACTGAAAAACATTCGTATTTATTAGTTAAATATGGATAACCCAAGGGTGGTATCAAAAGTCTTTGAACACGGCGTGTTCGTATGAAAAAAGTGATGAATGTGAGGGAAGCCAGGACGTTCTCAAAGATCGCGAGATTTGGCACTCAATATTCTCTGCCTACCACGTAAGGTGTTATGTATGTATGTAACATGGATATTATACTTAATACAGTATATGGTAGTAACAATTTCTTTCTCACTTAATTTATTGTGCACTGTAAATCTACCATTTAAGTTATTTTATGAGCTCCTTTTTGGGTGAGCTGGAAGAAATCTCTTTATCTGAGATAAGCTGACCTTTTGTACAAGTCCAATAGATTTAAAATTTATGTAAGACTTTTTTTGTGTACAATGAATGATTAAATAAATAAATACCATTTAGTTTTTCATTTGATTTAGGTGGGACAATTTGCAATACTTTGGCACTTTGAGATATATATGTACTAGATTTTTCAGAAACATCATGTATAACTGGTACTGTTGCTCGTCTACCGTTGTTTAATGTAGAATCAACGTTTCTATTTTCAATATTTTTTTCATTCTCTTGTAGCAAATTAACTTTTTCTTCTATCACCACCTCCTCCATAACTTCTTTCATGTGCCACTCGACTGGTTGTATCAGCAATGTACCAGCTATCTAAAAATAATCACAGTATGATTACTTTTATCTACTAACTAGCCGACGCGGTTAACTTCTTTCCGCTTGATATTAACATCTATTGCTACTCGTACTCGTCAACTGTGCACTCCGCTGGAATGCGACCCCTCTCATGCTGCCCCGCACGATGCCCCGCATTCGCCGCAAACGCTCAGTACCATTACCATTTTTATTACAGCTATCAAACCTATCTTTTATCAAAATAAAAAAAAAATGATAAATTTCTAAAAAAAATATGAATGAAAAATGACAAATGACGTCGCAGCGAGGTGTTACGGTTAATTCTTACCGGTTGTAACAGTTTATGAAAAAATAAGGTATTGTTTTTCCCCTTTTTCTGCAATTTTACCAGATTTTCTATTCATAACAAACTGCTTCTTCTGATAAAAGCTACCACAACAAAAAAAGAATTACCAAAATTGGTCCAACTGTTCAGACCTGATGCGACGACCACGCGAAATGAGGATTCATTTTTATGTATGTAGAAAATATACATCCAAAGAAATAATATTTAAAAATATCAAACTTAGATTCAGTATTTAGTGACGTGAACACTTCATTAAAATATCTAAGGAAGTAGATGTTGCAAAATAATAATGATTGTTGAGATGTTGCAACAACCTGCATCAAGATTGTTGTCACTCGACAGCAATCCAGATGGTCGACAGTGGTGTCTTAAGCCTGCGAAATGATCGTGTTTGTTTAATAGAGAGGAAGCTATGCATATATGAAGAAATTGTTATACTTGATACGCAACTCACTTTGCCTCTGACATAGCTCAAGAAGCTTGACGTTTTATGTATATAGTAGAAAAAAAAATCGTTTGACTCAACAAAGTTTCGATACTTACTCCATGTAAACTCAAAGAGGACAAAAGTAGACACGCTCCTCTGAATCCAAAGTTTTCTAGAAAATATCTTACTACGTGTGGCATTAGAGTCTGTCCAACTCCGGTTCCTGCCATTGAGAGACCTACTGCCAAACTTTTTTTTACTTTGAAATAACTATTAATGGCTACGAAGGATGAATTTTGTATAAATCCTAGTCCTAAACCTGGAACAACAAATGTCAAATTTAATATTTTTTAGTCTACTAGTGATTTAGTCTAAAAGTGAGTGATATTAAAGTAATAGTGACGGTGTTAGTAAAGGGACTTATTTTTAGGGCTACTAAAGGACACTTGTACGTTTCTGGGTCTAATATTTAAATCTGAGTTAGCTTTTAACTTAAGTGTTACATAAAGGTGTGTCACTAACACCGTTACTATTTTTTAATACCAGTAAGTACTCAGTACTGTCTTAAAAACCTTAAAAGTAATAGTGGTTCCAGATGGTAGTAATCCTAGATTTTCATCCGTCTGGACCGTAGATTTAATTGAAATTTAATATTTATTCAACCATCGTCAATTTTAATATTTGACGATGGAAACAAAGTTTCCGCCTCTGCTACATTTGTTAAAAGGCGGGTTTTTAACAATCTAGAACATTTTAAATATATGATTAAATTTATGTAATACTGTGTTTCATTAAAATTTTCAACGATTATATGTTCACGCTCGTATTCCGTAATGGGTGGGTAGATTACGTGGAAATCTACCCACGTAACCACCCCTTACGGCCAGGGCAACCACAGATAGCCGAAGACACTAAGTCCAACATAATTTTTTGTACAAAATTTAAAAAACATTATTTTGTTTCAGTTGCCTAATCCGGGGAGTGAATCCAGGACTGCATAAAGCTAACTTCAACACCGAACCGCTAGACCACAGAAACAACAAACCTAATGCTTCTTTTTTATGTCTAAATAATTAGGAAATAACAAATCCCATTGTTTCCGAATCTATCAGCAAACTATACTTCAAACATTAACTAAACTAAGCTCTTTTTTGTTTGAAATTCATTTACAAGAGCGTCCTTACAATAACACTAATACGTAGTGTAAGTGCATTTGTAATTACGGCACAAAGCTTCCGTAGCAACGCACCACACCTTTGATATCGTAGTCTGTACGGGAAAGCCCGAATAGATTGCAATATCAAAGGTGTATCTGTGGCAACACTCTATATAAACTTACTTTGAAATATCAGCCAATTAATTTAATACGCTACTTTATTTAATTATTTATTCTGAAAGGATCTGAAGGGATTATTCTGAAAGGATCAGCCAAATTTTAAAGTAAGGCGGTACACGCTTAAATGGCAATGCATTTTAAATATTATTGGCAAATTGTAATTTTCACTTTTATAAACATCTTCAAATTAATACGTGATGCCAAAACTTTGGACCCCTTTTCACGAAAATTGCGCAGACGCACATTGGCACACTTATAAGTGATGTGTAGGAGAAGTGCAGAACGCTAATATTTTTCAATAACAATGCTTATGAAGTACATTAAATCAATAAATAAAATATTAACCACACTACCACGCATTTAACACACAAAAATAAATATATTGATGTACCGACTTGGTCTTGAGAAATGAAGATAGCATTCTTATCAACAAGATATTAAAATTTATTATTTTAGAACTTCGACCAACGGGCGACCACTAGTTCATTTGAAACAGTCCGCAAAAATGCTTCACTTGTTGTCACAGTATGTGGTCCCTACTGTGAGCCATGATCTCACTAGCCTGCAAATGCGACTGCGATCGGAGGGAACCATATATATGCTGTGTTTACGCCATAGCAATGCATCTTTTATTTTAGGTTGGATAAAAAATTAATGTTTTTATTTTTTATTTTTAATAACTTCACAGATAGAAATCAATTCCGAATCGTTTCTCAAAATTTGGCTGGTTCTTAAAACATTACCCTATGTTAGTAATGAATTTTAATCATCTCATCACGACATAGTAGAAAACAATGTCGCTTTCCACTATCTATTTCTATGCATGCTTAGATTTTTTTATGATAACGGAAGGCAAAAAAAAAACAGATGGATATTCTGATTTTTCCCATTACGGTTTAAAGTGAAATATGACAATGGCAAACAGAAGCTATAGCAGCAGTTTTAGGTAGGTACGGTAACAGGAAACCGAGTAATCGCAATAGAATCTACACTTTTTATCGTCAGCACTTGGTGGAATTCCATTGTATTCTCACTTTTTTGAGGTAAACAATAGTACTTTTCCAATATATACTTTATTTATTTCTTTATGTTACTTTATAGCCAACCGGTTTTACTTTTTACAGTATCATTAGGGCTTTATAAATAAAGACCCATATCGCACCTTCAGTAATATAAGGGCCCAAGTCAAAATTTTCACATTTAAAATCCCATACACGACTGGGACTTTGAATGATAAAGGCACAAAATGATTCGCTACTGGTTAGTGCTAGCAGAAAGAGAATAAACATAAGAATAACCCGGTAATTATATTTATTTTAACACATGATATTATCGAAAAAAATACTGTATCTTAAAACACGATTTCCCAAAAAGTAGTTTTTTGGATAGTGCCCTTATATTAATGAGGTTGCGATATTATAATTTAGCTGGAATCGGGAAACCCCCTGCATTGCCGTAACTAGGAAATGCACCCTGCATTGTGATTTTGTCTTCTGCCTTATCGCGTTGAATCCTGGGGATCAACTTGGACCTTTTTTGGAATTACTGGTTTATAACCTACAAAAACCTTCAATGGAGCCTTGAAAGAAATGTAGGAACTTACCTAATAAAACACCATACGTCATCATCAAATGCCACAAACTGGTTGAAAATCCACTCAAAAATATTCCCAACGTACAACAACAGGCACCAGACACAGCTACGAATCTAGGACTAGTCAGTTTTGTGGCTGCACCAGCTATTGGTCCTCCAAAATTTGTAACAAATAACATAGAACTTAAAACAATGGCAGCTCCACTGGTATTGTGTCCCATGGATTCTATGGCGTCGCCATATAATAAACTAAATAATGATAACATAGATTGATTAAATATCTGCAACAAAAAATAGTTAATTAGTAAGAACCAACTAAACAAACTCAAAAGTAATCTTCACGTCTGTACCCTCGAAGAGGTTGGCAGAGGTACAAGCAGGGCACTCTCGATTAGCCAAAGATACTAAGTACTACAGTGAGACTGACCAGCATGTATCCTGGGCATCGTTTTTTCTTATAACAAAAATATAAAAAAATCCGCTAGACCTCAAAGGCCACTAAAGAATAAACTTAAGTTATTGACTAAGTGATTTTTTTCCTTGGATTTTTTATTTAAAATTCGGTGAAGACGATGCTCCTCTGAAGGTAAGAGGTAACCGAGATACTCATTATAGCTTTTGGAGCAGTTAAGGCGGTGGATCCCTATCAAGGCTAGTTGCTACATAGCATTCTGCCACCAGCGATCTTGTTGGTGATATCCCATTTAACATTTGCTTGCTTTTTACGAGCTGCATGTCAGAAATACCAATGGCCTGTTCTACACAAAGGACCCGGACCAACGCATTTTTATTATTTATAAGATACTAAAAAGATAGCGAACAAGTTGTCAGCTCTCCTGATACAAAATACAACTATCGCTTATCACCAATGATATTTTTATTGATTTAGCATTTCTTTGTTATTTTAATTTAGATGTATGTATACTTTCAATTTTAGATTAAGACAATTTAAGTAATATAAGCGTAGCAAAACTATATTTCTCTATGACATCGCCATTTGAACATTTATTTTTGAAAGGTAATTTATTCGATATAGCCTTAAACTCAAACTAAAACTCAAATTACTTTTATTTTGTAGGTAAGGCATCCTACTCTTAAAACATGTCAATGTTACTTACCTAAATAAAGTTATCCATACACAAATAATTACCTACATCACAAAATAAACTTAACAATAGTTATAATTTAAATAGATTAT
Source organism: Calephelis nemesis (assembly GCA_002245505.1). Classification (NCBI taxonomy): domain Eukaryota; kingdom Metazoa; phylum Arthropoda; class Insecta; order Lepidoptera; family Riodinidae; genus Calephelis; species Calephelis nemesis. Next base: position 774,124 of record NJDD01000626.1, read on the forward strand.
TATTAACATAGTGATAGTATAATTAAAATTATAGCCACACAGTGGGTACATAAAAATAAAGCTACCGACTTTATATTTATAAAAGTATTATCAACATCTGACATGTGTATAACATGGAGGTACAGGAAAATTTATGCATTATTAAAGATGTTCTAGACGGTTGTAAACACGCCTTCCAATAAAGGTTATAGGGATTGAAGAAATTGTTAGTGTTTATATGAAAAATGGTATGCGGATGTTTCGACAATATGAAATCGATTACAGAAGAAAGATTGTAGACACAGCAGATCTACAATGCAAATCTGGATAAATACCCTGGGAGATCTAGGTTGACATTGCATAACTAAATAGCTTGGATTATATCCGAGGATGGTGCCAAGAGTTTCCAAAACCGGCATTTCTTTATAAAAAGGGTAATGAATGTGGAAGAAGCAAAGCAGGTCTGTAAGGATTGTGACATTTGGTACTCGATAAGCTTTTGTCCACCACCTATGACCAGTTCTAGGAACTTCTCATTCAAAAACTAACAATTTCTTTCAATCTCTTTCTCAGATCTCACTGTTACAAAAATATGTAGTAATAAACTTGTGGATCACAGTTGATTAAAGGAAACGAGGATAAAATACTAGGTATTAGGTTAATTTACTCGGTTATTAAATTTAGACTCACGTATTGTATAATTAGATTATTATTAGTTACCATGTAGTTTCAGATCATATTTTCATACAGCAAACTACGCGGGTGAGCTATTATCACGATATTATCAGGTCACAAGGCCACGTATCTACGTCATCCTAGCCAGATTTTTTTATACGTAAGTAATATTCGTACTGATATTAAAATTACCGACTCCCGAATATAATAGAGTATAAAATCTATTATTTTACATAGTTTTTCTCCGTATTCCAAGTCTCCTGTTTGGAATAGATCATCTATCTTCTTTCTGAGCAGCTTGTAAGAGATGAGAGGTTACATGGGTCATTACCAACAAGATCAGGTAGAGATCCATTTCATCCATCCAATCGCCATAGTTATTCAGTCATGTTCCGGTCCGTAAGGTAAGGTAGCCGATAGACTAGCACAGTATTTCATAAATATGCCGCGATTTCGATCTGGTGATAGTTATAAAAATGTGGACGCGCGCAAGTATCACATGTGACTTAATCAGTTCTGATTCTGAGATACAATATCCAGGGCCATACCATACAATATCCATATATCTATATTCTTGCATATTATTATAGTTATTTCTTACTATCGGGAGAGACGTGTACTTGTTAGCTGACCTTTCATGTGAAAAAGACCATATTATTATCATATCTTTATAATACTAACATTGGACTGTGGCTAAAAAATTTAGAAGACCCCTAAATAAAATCAAGATGTCAAGTAACAATATCATCAATCTATGACATTGTCATGTTTCGGTCGGGAGAAACTAGCACCATTTTAAAACGGTAAAACTTTGTAATAACTAACAACAATCGAGAGCATTCTTAATATCTTCATGAACCGTCAATTACCCAAAGTCAAATATACATTCAAAAATTTAATTTTTTTAAGATGTTAAACAATCTAAATTCACAAAACATAACTAACATTTTTTGTTCTGTCTTAGTATTGGAGTCAAAAAATGCAGAATATTGATGCCAATCCTAAAGTCAAAGTCAAACTCTTAGTATTAAGTAAAAAAGTGATCGGCTCACTGCTACGTCCCGGAAAAGTAATTGAACTATTCCTTCGAAGAAACCCTAGTCAAATTCAAATTATACTATAACAAAAACAAAGTAACTATCCGCCTAGATGTTTGAGGTAAGCGCCAACGCCAAACAACGCCGACCAACCACGAGGCTCGAGATCGATTCCCGACGCCACATAGTTTTGTAATAAACACGTATATGTTTGCATTTCTGGGTCTGGGAGTGTTTACTAAAGTTATTCCAATATTTATTTTAGTATCACGTATTGTATTAGTTTTGATTTAAGCACCATAATACAAGCACAAACATTCCATATTTAGAGGATAGAGCAATTCGTGTAACTTTTCCAGGGACACTAATTATTAATAAAATATGTGCGTGTACTTAAATAAGCGCGTGAGAAGTTATACTTGACTGTGGCATTATTAAAAAATCTATAATGAAAAGTATATAAATCGTACCTGTACGAAACTAAAATACGTGTGCGAATGTAGCAATATGTTTCTAAAGCAGGCAACTTCACGATGTAACTTTTGTGTGACAGATGCGCGCGCATCTTCAAATTTCACTTTCATCGTTTTTTCATAACGCGCCTAAAGAAATATAATTTCAATAATAGTTAAATAACTTACATTAGATAAAGCTGTTCCTAGTAATACCATCCACCCCCATCCTCCATCAGGTGGTATTAATTTTATTCTTTTCTCCGTCTTCAAGCCCATATTGAAGGAATTTCTTTTTGACATCTTTTAGTTTTTTTAATTTTAACTCTAAAAATATTAACTTCGGTATTTCATGATCTGAAACAAAAGAAAAACATCTTAAGTATAAAAACAATATATGTTATATTGAGCTTAGTTTGTACAATAAAAATAATTTTATTACTTAGCTATTCTCTCTAATTAGTTGTTCCTTTTTCAAATATTTAACTAGTGATACACTTATTTCATGTCCATTGAAGTTAATGTTTAAGCAGTTTATAGTTCATTTTAACCACTACTAGAATAAGATGATAAGAATAGCCTAGTCAGAAGTGAGTATACACTCATTGGCAACTTACCAATTTGAAACGTAGCAAACTATACGCAATAGGAAATGCCAAATGTATCTCTGACGAAAATATCAGGAATAGTCGCACGTATTTAAGGGAAATCCCTAGAAGATGTCTCGTCTCTCTCACTCATAAGTATAAGCTTGCTCAATAGCAATTGCTTGCTAAATAGCTTGATTCAGTAGAAATAACAAGAAAGAAATGCGTAGGTATATATTGTAAAACAAAGTATCTTCATTTAGCTCGCTTTACTTGGCAGGAGTTAAGCAGCGATACAAACAGGGCAATCTAGATTACCAAATTTTCATAGTTTTTATAATTTAGTTGTAAGATTCATTATTATTAGGTTCATAAAAACATTCTAGAAGGTTGTAAGCAAACCTTCCAAAAAAGTTGGCCTTTGAGGAAAATGTGTTTCCATCTTCCAATTTTTCTTAAACTTTGAGTAAATTTACGGTCAATTTACTTTGATCAATATTTACAACCGTCTAGAATCACTAAAACAAAGTTACATGATCATCATCAAACTAGGACTTATTAAATCCTAGCTAACATTGATTTTTTTTATCAGAAATTAATAAAAACTAAATTTTGAATTAACCGACGCAGGAGTAGCCCAAAACTTCATGTAGGTAACCCAAAACACAGAATTACAATACTAAAGCAAACGTGGATGACCACAGATATATAATATAGATAAGAAATAAATACTATTAAAAACTCGTGATTATCTGTTATAAGAATTAATATAAAACACTCTTATATTATAGTATCAGAAGATTTTTTAATGAGTTGGATTATTTTAAAACTTTCAATAACTTAACGCAAATATTGAATTTTTATATGACAAATTTATGTCAACGTAATATTAAACATGACGATTTTTCAGAAAATATCTCTAAAGTATTAACACACAAAATTTACGATTACATATTGTAAAGTAAATAACCTATTCCCCTTCTTGTATGCTTAACCAAATTTTTAACAAGAACACGACGAAAATAACAACTCTTGATAAAAAAAATCATGTAGTTTCCCAGCTCTTAACAACAACTTAATTTAGAATTTCCATGTATGTCGATTAGATTGCTTGGTGTTTTTTCTCTTGTTTGTGCACTTAAGATAAACATGGCTTATTTTTATATTGTTTTCATTATATGAAGCATATAGATCGAATTAAACCTCTGTTCAAGACATATACGTATGCGAGATACGGTTTGAGTTTTTTTAACTATTCATAAAATTACATTGTTGTTTTGAGTAATATTCGTTTCATAGACTTTGCCACCTATTTAGCAATTAAATAATAAAATATTTCACATTTTTGCGAAAACTTTGAACGAATTTTATGACAATATATCCATTGGGTAAGTAACGGTGAGCATCAAATTACATTTTTATAAGCAATAACTATATTTAAATAGGAAACGTACCGTGCCTAATTGATTTTCTTAATTAATTGTAATTAAAAGATGGTAAGCAGGATGAGATCCTAGAAGATTTAAAGCCCGTACATGGCACAGCTAGCTATTAATGTTATAACAAGTTTGCAAGTATTCGACAAAAAAAAATACCGATTTTTATCAACAATTTCAAACATTTAAAAAACTTATTAAATGTACTAAATGTTCTTGGGATTACCACTCTAATATTTAAATGTTATAAAATTTAGCTGCCCGCATGTCCCATACGAATATTTTTTCGGGATAAAACTATCCTATGTGTGAACCCAAATTACCTTCTATGTGTGTGCCAAATTTCATGAAAATTTATTCAGTAGCTTTTGCGTGAAGGAGTAACAAACCAACATACAAACCTTCGCATTTATAATATTCTATCCTATCAACAAAAAAAAAACAAATGTTGTAAAATTTTTGTATGCAAAATAACATGAATAATTAATTGTAGAAAAAATTGTAATCGAAACTCAAAACCAGGGGTACGTGAGACCGTCGGACCACCAATGAGGTAAATCAAACTACGCCACCAACGACAGGTTAAATTTTAATCTTTAAGTATCATTACGACCGTCTATGCCACAAAACAAAAGTTTCCAGTTGACAGAATTATAATGTAACAATAATTCCTCTTATGATAAAAAGCATAATTACGTACAAGATTTAATAAAAAAAACTATTTAGCTTCGACATAAAAACGAACAACCTTGCTTATATACAGATAAACTAAAGCAACAAGATTACCAGGCGATTATACTTGTCATATATCAGTAAATTTCAATGTCTTGATACGTATTTCTAATGTGATACTTGAGTTGTTGTGATAAAGTTGATATTATCTGATAAATTGTTTTGTCATTCAAAACCTATTTGAATAAGTGTTATTGGGAAAAAAATATAAGATAATATTAATTTTAAGTTTTGTGTGAGTTTTAAACTTGGTGCAACGCTCTATTATATTTTTCTTAGATCAATTTTACAAGCAGAAAATTACAGCGAGTACCAACCATATTTTGCTGGCCCGAGAAAAAAGTGTTAATAGTCGGTTACGTCCTTTTTACTGTCATCATTTTTGGTCTCTCCGAGTCTCTCTCTTAATCTCAAATTTTTTTTAATTTTATTTTGAAGTTTAACTGCGCCACTCTTAAGCGTCACACAACAAGTCACAATTTTGTATAGTTAATGTCGACTTAATGACCGATTTAAAGACAATTGGCGTCTCTGACTGTGGTTGTAAGTATATAAAAAGTACATATACATGTTTATTCCTCGGAAACTAGAAGTCAGCAAAATCGTGTATTTTTTGTTAGTTTTTTTATTAGTTTACTCTAAGTTTTTTGGGACTACTTAAGTGCTGGCGCTTATTAATTGTATAATTAATTATAAGTGTAATAAAAAAATATAAATAATAACAAACAAAAAAAACCTATTAATCGTTTTTGTATTTAAAACGATAAACCTGTAAAACATTTTTTCCAGAATAGATTTACTCATGAAACTTATCCATTTATTACATATTTAGTACAAAGTTTTTCGTGAAAAATTTTAGTTGGCGGTCGTTACACATTTTTTCTCGTAAACTTAAAATATAAAATATCTGCTGTAATGGTATCGTACGTACTTAAATATCTACATTCGAACTATTTAAAAAGCGTTGTTGTTGCCTATTACATAATAATATTATCTTCTGATAATCGTATCGTACATTTGTCTTTTATTTACCCGAACATAGGTAATGTTGTTAAGTTGAGAAAAAAGAAAAAAACCGCCTTTCTTTTATATCAAAACCAAACGTATTATATGCAAGTATTTTTTTTTGTTCCTGAACATTTCAAGTTTTGATATAACCACTTTTTTCTCCGGGGCTAGCAATTTATTACCAGTGCATAACCATCTTATAGTCGGGATATTGGGGTGTGCCGGTTGAACTACCATCTAACATGGCACAACAACAAGAGCAAGCAATGACATTATGGCAGTAGTAAAAATCCGAGTGAATCATTGCCCAGCGTATATCACCTAATAATTAAGCAAGTTGTTTTTTTATCCTTAACTGAATACATATCCTAAACTAGATTCTGAAATTTACTAAACTACAAATAAGTCGTCACTAATCTGACTTACTGAAGCAGACAAAAATGATCATACACTACAAAAACAGAAGTCAACTCAATATGCAAAAAAAAATTCGTAATAGTAAAAATATGTTTTTTTTTAGTTGAAAAAGGAGAACTGTATTTTTAATAATTAAATTCATATCTCGCAAATACTATCAAGAACTTCCTAAGGTATTCTGGCATATATCGCTCTAAATCCTATAAAGACGCAGATAAAATTTAATATAGAATTAAATTACACTGAAATTAAATATTATATTAAAAGAATAACAGCATCTAATTATAAAATTTTTGAAGCATCTTGTAGAATAGAATAACTCTTAAATTGTGCACCAAAATACCCAGCCCTGGCAATGCAGACATCTTAGTTCATCACACAGATGTTTTCTCCCCATCGGGAATCGAAACTGAGTTTCGCGGTTAGTCGCTAGAGTTAGACGAACACGCTATCTCTTCGACCAACGAGACAAGCCTAATCTTTGATGTTTATGAACGGTAATTACCACAAATAGGCGCCATGTTATTAAACTAGTAGGTGTGGCAAAATTATCATATGTTATGCAAGTTCATTTGAAGGGTCAAACACTATCAGGAAATGTGAGAACTACATCGTGTCGTAGCCGTCTAGATTATTTGACCTATAACTTTGCAAGTAAACATCAAGAAAAGACTTTAATGTTTCCAATTAGATTCCTTTTTACAAAAATCGCAAACATGTAGGAATATGAATTTTGGCACACTTAATATAATTTGTATGTAGGAGAAGTGCAGAAAGCTTATTTTTTTAATATTATTATTATATTGTATATGATTGTGAAATGGTTCCAAACTTGATCACGATCTAACTAGCAGTTTTTGAGTTATTGTTAAGTAATCTATCTATATATATAAAAGAAAGTGGTCTTAGTTACACTATTTATAAGTCAAGAACGGCTACACCGATTATTCTGAAAATTGGTAGGGAGGTAACTTAAAATCGGGAGAAGGACATAGGATACTTTTTATCCTGTCCAATTGTGAGGAAACTGGGAAAAACAACATTTTAATTTATCCCATACAAACTGAACGGACGGAACAAAATTCGCGTGAACAGCTAGTATACAATAAAAGAAAGTTGTGTTCGTTACACTGTTTATAACTCAAGAACGGATGAACTGATTGAAAATGAATGAACGGATGAAAACGGATGAACGGTTGAAAATTGATGGGGAAGTAGCTTTGAACCAGGAGAAGGACATAGGATACTTTTTATCCTGTTCGATTTTGACGAAACTGGAAATTACAATATTTTAACTTTTCCCGTACAATTGACAATAATCATAGGCAAGAGAAAAGTAAAGGAGAGTATGTACTTCCTACTCCCTGTAGTGTGAACGGAGTGCTGAGTAAACTTCTACAAGCCAGGTTTTGATTAAGGATGCTCGAATCGCTTTCTACAATTCTGTGATTACGAGTACCTTAACTTTTCTTTAAGCTGGGATAAAGCGAGCTGTGTATGTAATTAGAAAAAGCATGAAAGCAGGATAAGTTGTTCGAATGATCTTTGTTTTTAGATTAACTACTGTACCTATCTATCAATTTCGAAACTATAAACTCGAAAACATAATGTAAAGTGAAAATAATCACCAAAATCTATTAAAAATTTCCAAAGTTTGCAAACTATTCCATAAAAACATATTGATATTTGCACTTACCTAAATTTGTACCTAATGGGCGGTAGGTAATTAATTATTAATTATTCACCTAATTAGTATATTCAGTAACTACAGTTGATACGATTTATTGTATCTATTATCAGTGAACTAAAAATTGAAAACATTCCTATCGATAGAGCACATCGTAAACAACTTTATCATAACAAATATTTTTGTATGGTGTTAATATAAACATTATACTGATATGATGTACGTAAGCTATTACGGTTAAAGGTTATCTCAGTAATTTTCCCATAAGCTATATAAATATTAAAAACTCTACCAAAAAACGCCCGCTGAGAAGAATAGAACATCTGACTCTCTGCCCTGCAGCTTTTAAGCGGCGAGAAGAGATTAAATTCATACGAGTAGGTCAATACCAATAAGACCACTGGTAGTAGAGTACTGTACAGTAACAGGCCCGGGTAGGAAACCACCGTCTTATCTGTTCCTGTCACCATAATGAGTAGGCCTGTAGACTTGCACAATTGGCTTGCAAGCACCTGTAATGTCTATGGTGTATAGCACGGTAGCATGCACCAGTCTAAGCACCAGGAGACCGGTGTGCTTTCTCGCTGATCTCTTACATAAAAATACCCACCCACTATCCAAAACGCAGCTCCAACTTGAGGTTTGGTCTTCAGGGAGACAACCCCTGTTGCTGACGGTGTAGGGAACCATTCAAATAACGATTTCTCGGGCTGAGTATTCACTCAAACACCAAGTTTGAAAAAGCAATGCATTAGCAACTCAAAATACAAATGTGGTGTCTTGGGACACCAGGTAGGTACAAAGTGTCCTTTTGCTAACGTAAAATTGACACAATTCATGAGTATATACTATGCATTGGCGGGGTGGACTAAGGGAGAAACAGAAAGTTATTATACACTACTCGCTTGTGTATACGATTGTCGCGCCTACGCACGTCTCATTTAACGGTTTTATTCAAACTACTTTTTTACGGTTTTAACAATCAGGTTTTTTTCAGGTTGGTCGCACAGCAAAATTCCTATCTCCTTCAAGCCTGCAGTAAGGAACTTCGATCCAAAAATGTAACTGCATTAACATAGATTTCTTTTTTTGGGATAAGAATGCAAACGAATATGGTACATGGCAAAGCGGTGAATCCCTACTTGAGCAAGTTGATGCACTGCACTCCATAACCTCTTTACTCTTTTACCACAAAAAAAAAATTAAGAACACCAGAAAATCGTGTACTTGTTTGGTGTCTTATTACCTCATAGGCACAATTAACCGCCCACCTATATCAATCGTCGCCTTGTTTGTTTACGT
>NJDD01000626.1:791433-807671 GCA_002245505.1 Calephelis nemesis
AGATCGCGATAGGCACGAGGGTGTTTGCCACCACTAAGACTTCGAAACGCACCATGTCGAGGTCTAGGCTTTCGAACGAAACCGTTACCATAGCCTCGATACCTAGCTAAGCGACACCATATGGTTTTAGTCGGCAGGAGTGAAAGTTCCCCCGAAAGTGGTGGTTATCTACGAAGACTCCTCCACGTTAAAAAGTTTTTTTAGAGAAACCTACCTACCCAAGATAAACCCGGTAAACCTTTAAGGGATTTTTGCAGGAAAAATTAACTAGATATAACTCGTATCATAATTTTCATACCTAGTTTTAAGCAAGTAATAAAAACAAAAGCAACCAAGACACAAAATATACTCTTCTATTTGTTCATTGTAATCTATCTCGTGATATTAATTTTAAATGAGAGTGACTAAAGTAAGTAATCTTTGACATTTAACTAAAAGATAAACATTGCTATGCCAATACCATTTAAATTATTGATCTTAGTCCTAAACCAGCAAATTTTATTTTTGTGTTTTAGATTTAAAACAATGATATTTATAAGTACTCATACAATAAACACCGAAGTTTTGAGGAATAACCAGCACCGAAAATACAGATATCTAAATTTATCATACGCTTCTCTATCGGCCAATGTTAATAATGTTTGTCTAACGATGGATTTCAAGTAATAGAGATAACTGCGTATCCGCCGGCCTATCCTATACCTAATTGTCATATTTATCCTGTCCACAGATATGTTATTGGCAAGCGATAACATAAAAATGGATCATAATATCAATCTTGGACAGCAAGTTTTGGATTAGGATTGATTATTAATATTGGCCGTATGTCGATAATAAAACCTTGTCCCTTTACATTACTATCCAAAGGATTACATGTGTTTGTAAACCTTTGCTCTGCGAGGTGGTGAATTATTATCTATCTCACATCTTTTTGAGAGTTAAAACCAACTATAATTTCGAAACATTGTATGATCAAAACATTTTCTCTTCGTATTGTACATAAACCCAGTACCCAAAATAGATCTGTAGAGGTCTATTTTAAACCTCTACAGATCTATTTTTCTGGCTAGCTTGTAAGAGGGGAGTATAGGTAAGATATCTACATCATTACCAACAAGACTATTGATGGTTGACTATTGTACAGCAACTTGCCTGGTATAGTTTTGATCCTGTTCCTATCACTACAATAACATTGTCATGTTCCTATCCGGATAGTAAAATATCCGATAGACTTGCTCATTAAGGTTAACATCCCAGTCACAAGACAGTGACACATTTAAAACTTCCATGGTATCTAACTGTCAATATCAATAACCTATTTGCAGATAAAGATAAGTCTTCTAGTTTTGTTGCAGATATGTTTGTTAATTATTTAAAAATAACAACAGTTACCTGGCAACTGATCTAAAATAAGTACAACTCATATCTTAGATAGGTTATTCATAGTGGCCGTAAGCTAAAGTTGTCACGTTTGCTGTATAAGGGCCAAAACACATAAGCGCGTTGCGGCGTTGCGCTGCTAAAATCATCAGTTTACATTGCGGCGTCATAGCCATATCTCTACCATGGATCATCGTGAGAGACTGATCGCTCATTTATTATTAAGAAGATATTATTTTGTTTAAAATAAATAAATAGTGCCGCGCTGCTACAATCAACAGTGACACTACCGCTGATTCTGGCGATGCGGGGTCGCAACGCGGTTATGTGTGTTGGCCCTTAAAACATTTAAAAAAAGAATGAATGTGTTGACCGAGTTCACACACAGTAACTACACAGTACACAGTTATCGCATGTGGGTCGGCATTTTAATCAGCCTGTATTACGATAATCTGTGATAATATATGTGCGATGTCGATCGTCGAACTCTACGTGTTGCTGCTTCTTGAGTTTGTTTATGTAGACGTAACGGTTTTTTTTTCTGCCTAAGGGATATATCAGAATATACAGTAGGTTACTTTGTACGTGCAGTACACTTACGCTATAAGATTTTAAGCGATTTCAAAAAGGAGGTAATTGACTGTTTTTTTGTGCTGCGCGATTACCCGGTCAATAACACACCGATTTGTTTTTTTTATGATGTTGGAAGGCAAAGGCGGATTTCCTAATGGTAATAAATTAATGCCGCCTAGAGATACCAAAGGTGGTAATGGTGCGTTGTAAACCTGAGGCCGGGATATTAGGCCTCGAGCAAAAGTAAGTTTACCGGCTACCTTACCCTCAAAACCGGAACACGTCATGACGTTATGGCGGCAGGAATAGGATATATATATTTTTTTGGGAAATGTAGGTCATGATTGAAGTGGCCTCATATAAATTTTATCTTGATACGATAAGTGAGATGTTGAGAAAATTAATGGTAGCCTTTCAAGTATGTGTAATAAGCTTTATTTTGAAAAACTAACTATGTAATTGTGATGTAGTAATAAAATAATCGAAGTCGATTTTTTTCGCAGTTTTACTACTTAAAGTATTTATTAATCCCGAAGTCCCCGAAGTTACAAAGATATTTTTTTTTTAAGTTTAGGATTTTCTTATTTCCACGTGTACATTCGTTTATTTTTATGTTAGAATAGAGTCCAAAGTGGTTAATTTTTGTTTATATTGGATATACCCCGAAAATAGTCCCACATTTTTATAGCAATTTTTTTAGCATACTTAAAAAAATAGGTAAACGTTGCCTTGTAAAATAACGTAGTAACGAAAATATCTTAGGAACAAATCGCAAGATCTATAGATAAGATATTAATACTTCCCGTAAGTACACAAGACATTACGTATTTTTTTCGATTTCACTGGCATTTCATCATCTGATTGGAACTTGGTGGTAACGGACACAGGTCAGAAGTACGTTCTTTCGAATAAAAAATAAGTAGGTTTAGAAATCAATTAAAATGTTTACATAAAAATTGTAGGAGTGGAAAATAATGTATTTAACTTCAAATATATTTTTAGATGTCGATTAAAAATATCATGTATCAAGTGGTCAAAAGTATTGTTGTAGTTAAAAATGAATGTATGCTGGAAGCAGCCTATTCAATTATTTTGAAATCGCCCAAATTGAAATCCACCGGAAATACTATTTAGAAGTGAATTCTAATATTTTGTAATACGAAAGATAAGTTCAACTTTTTGATCCTGGCTTGTGAAATGTCAGCTAAAAGCGGTTGCTATGGATCAGTTCGTCTTGCTTTGCGATTATGAAATAGGACAAGTGGAATAAGGAGTTACAAAATATGTCTCAATTTTGAAATTCAAATATTTATATTTCATATTTCGTCATAATTTCTTTCAAAGAGGGTCAGTTAATCTACTTTAGAAACTTAATATAACCATGTTGGCAAAACACTACTGTCATTTGATGCTTATACGAGACCTCTGGTTCTTATTTAAGGCCCCATACTTAGTCAGCCAGAAGAGCCAATCACCGCACTCCCCCGTTCCATGATTACTATGAAATATTGCGCTCTAAAGGAAATGTCTTAACAAATCATTATTTTTGACACTATAAAAGTAATTTGAAAAAAAGTATAAAAACTGAAACACTTATCTTTTAGGTATAGTACTTATGTATGTTTATGTTAAATCTGGTGTCGATGTTTTCATAATTGAAGTAGACAGTTGGCTTTTGCTTTCAAAAAAGGGTTAACTTTTTGATTTTTTTCTATCGAGCAAAGTGAAATGAATCGTGTTTTGGAAACACTAGTCTTATAAAGCTTATTAATTTTAATCTTGTGTATTTTTGTCACCAAGATCCATGACTGCTTTGTATGAAAAAAACATTATACTGCTGACGTTTTTTAGCATACATGGACCCTTAATATTTCGTTATGATTTGTTTCGAAGAGAGTCAGTCAATCAGCCTTAAACTAATAAGTATAAGTATTAAATTCGCTAGCCACCTACTTCAAATATTTTAGTAAATAGCTCATATAAATAATCGTTAATATATAATTAACTAGCGGTCCGGTACGTGCTTCGTTACGTATATGACCAAAGAGTATAATATACCTATGACTACACGACCGTATTAGTGACATAATACAACAATAGAAAAAAACAACTGAAAAATGTCTCAATATGACAGCGGGGATCGTTTTGTCATCTGAAAAAAGTTTGAATTTGACTGCAAAATACCTATTAACAAAATGATCCGCCATTTATTGAATTTATTTGTTACAAAAAATGTGATAAATGAAGAACCGCTGAACCGATTTTATACAAACTTCACATAAAGCATCTACTAAATAGTCCGAACAAACCCTAAATATTTAGTTTGGATAGGTGATTTTATAACTCAAAAACGGGCGTTCTTGAAATATACATAAACATACTAGCTGACCCAGCAAACTTCGTGTCGCTTGACATTAATGCTGCGATAGAAGCGCAGTCTGCCGGACCCAATGTAAAACATTCGAAAATCAACAACTACTTAAAAAAAACCCCTTTCTAAGAGATTAAATTGTGAATCTAAATCATTATCAAATCCTTTTGAACACATACAAAAATCTTCATCAAAATCGTTCCAGTCATCTAGGAGGAGTTCAGTGACAAACACAAGAATTATATATAAAAGATAGATATTAAATGTTTATTATTTTTTTCCATTTCAGTTTTAAAGTCGGCTTTTATTAACGTAGGTATTTTTTAATATTAATAGAAAAAATCTAGTCATGATTTAAAAAAAAAATTCAGAAATGCTTGACTTGCAATAAAAAGAAAGTTTATGTTTCGCAAAGTATGCACAAGATAGCGAAGAGTGACACGATTATGACGCAATTTTGTGACCCAGAGAACTCATGGTCGAGGATTAGTGACTCATGACCACGTTTCCCGCGAGACACAAAAGTAATACTCATGACAACAGACAAATTACTCATGACAAAGAATGCAATTGGTTGACATGTTATACATTATGCAATATGTTTACAACCCCTGTCCACTAGGTAGTAGAGTTTTCGACTCGACTCTTCCGTATTGGTACCATCTTAAATATTCTTACCGCATTAACGTCGGTGCTTGCCATTGACGTGTTCCGGTTTAGATGATAAGGTAGCCGGTACCTTTGCCTCAGCCTCAGTTTGGCAACGCACCAATACCATCTTTGGTGTCTCTAGACAGCGTAAATTCTTACCATCAGGAAATCCGTCTGCTTGTTTGCCTTCCAATATCATAAAATTAAAACAGGGCATTGACAGTACTAAATGGTACAACATGAGTACTAAAAGACAGGAGTACAACAATTTTGACATTGGATTGATCCTGTCATCTTATTATTCGTTATAATCTATAGAGCATATTTATAACCCCTGTCAGATCCAAACGAGATGTAAACAAATATTAATTTAAGGATGACAATAATACTAAAATTGTAATTTTATTATTTAAAATAAAGTGTCAATTTAAAGTGCAAGGTTTTATAAATTTACCCCACAATCCAGTAATTTTTTAAAATATTGCAACAATGAGCTAAAATGGGTACATTGAAGACGACCTTGCTTTTCGTCACGTTTAAGGCCATCTACAAATTTAACCGTTGTTATTAAAATATTTTTTTAGGTTGGGATTTTTTAAATAAATTACTAAATATTTCAAACTGTATTTTGATACCCAACAATGCCTTTACGACTCAGACAGGGGTTTTTAAACATATTGCAAATATTGAATATCTATTCTCTCCAGCTCCTGCCAATTTTTTAATTTTTAACTTTCTTGTAACGAAATAAGTAACAGAAAAAGCACAAGTTTATAATTTGTAGTATACATACAAAAGGCAGTAAAATCGATAAAAAACGTCAAATAAATTGATCTCTACCAGTCGACCTTTTATGCCTAAGGAACTTTTTGCCTAACTATAGAAATATCAAAACTATAAGATAGAAATAAAAATTATGAAAAATGTGAATAGGTAGTATAAAATAAAACTAAAATAAAAAAGAAACGCGTTTTAAAATTATGACATAAGAATTATATTATACGGTTTAAATAGATATAAATACCTTGTCAATAGTCACAAACACAACGTTGGATTTTCAAATAATGTATTCTTACTAAGTTTTAAAAGTATTTTAGGTTTGTGCAAGTATTATAGTTATTGGTAAACCATTTCGTTACTTGACAGCATCCACCGATAAAGAGCGCTTATAGAAATGTGTATATGGAGGGATGCGCACAGATTTTGAGGAGAAGGTAATTCTTTTACGTCATCCTAAAAAAATTTATATTTTAAATAACTTGGGTATATCAAAACAAAAATAAGAAATTGCAGTTTTGAAGTTGGACGTCCGTAGTTTGAAAAAAAGTTGAAGCAAAGTAATCTAAAAATCTGTGTAAAATTATCGAAAATGTATTAAAAATTTTATTGTCTTAGTTGTATACTTTATATTTTTGTTTCAGTTCCATGAACGTGGACAATTTTATTTGTGTATAAAAATCTTGTAGTGGTGCACAAAATACCTACGCAATAAAGTGGCTATCATATACGAATAGATAGATGGACAGATGGATATACCCAATCTCTAAGCTCTCCGTATAAGATTAAACCGCAAAAACTGAAGTTGATAGATAATAAAACTTTACAAATGAATAGTCTTTGAAATTTACATACGGTAAAACATGAACTGTACAAATAAAAAAAAACATCTGTACTTTAAATAAACTAAAATTGTTCGGTTAACCACAACCACTATGACAATTGTATCTCGCAACCACGGTATAAAAATAACTACTTCCTGAGTATTAATATCACAACAATATCCTATTTTTAACCAAATCTGAAAAAGGAGAAGGTTCTCAATTTGAATGTATGATTTTATGTATTTTTGTTACGTGATTACTCGGCCAATAGCCAAACGATTTTGATGGTTTATTTTTAAGAGGATAGGTCATGATTCTAAGATAGTCCCCCATTTGTTATTTTTTAAGATAAGTGAAAAGCTTATGCATTATTAAGTGAAACTCAAAAGCTATATTTACGTCCGTATCTCCGAAAAAGCACAGGCGTCCTCCCTATGACTAGCCGAAGACACTAAATCCAACACTGATACGTGGTATGCATATCGTCTACGGCCGGCCACATACCCAATCCCGAACAACGATGTTTTTATTAGAAAATAAAAAATATACGTACGTAATTTTCCATTTCAAAGACTAATCTTTCCTTCTTCAAAAATCATTTCATTATTTTTAAAGATATTCAACAGAATTCGATTTTGACTTGAAAGCGGGACAT
The DNA here is from genome assembly GCA_002245505.1 of Calephelis nemesis. Taxonomy (NCBI): domain Eukaryota; kingdom Metazoa; phylum Arthropoda; class Insecta; order Lepidoptera; family Riodinidae; genus Calephelis; species Calephelis nemesis. The sequence continues at coordinate 798,665 of NJDD01000626.1, forward strand.
ACACACTTTCACATTTATATTATTAGTAGAGATTTATGTTAAACGACCCAGACGCAGAAACTGTTTCTTTTAAATACGAATACAATTCCTCCGGTTAATTTGTATTCACATCTTTACCGTAAGATTTATGACTTGGCGTTTACCGTACCGCGCTGTCCTGATGCAGGTTGACAAATTTCACACTAACTACGAAACAGTTTAACTAAGAAGATCTTGAATTTAATATATCACATACTCAATACGTAGGTCACACTATAAGTTTAGCGTAATTTAAAAAAAAACAACATGTCATGACCAAAATCAAAACCAAAATGCCATTTAATTTCATAAAAAGTCATCGCTCTAAAATCTTTACGACTTAATTCCATTTTCGTTGCATACTTAAAACTTTGATGTGAATTTAAAAAAAAGCACCTTCACGCCCATATCCCCGAAGAAGTAGGCAGAGGTATATCCAGGGAACCCACGACTAGCCAAAGACACTACGTCCCACAATGCAATAGGTGGTAAGCCTATCTCCAACTGGGCACATAATATTCAATCCCTAGTAACATTTTTTTTATTATAAAATTGGAATAACCACAAAAACAAATCGTTGTTTAAAAAATATGTAGTACCGTACCGTAAATATAATGTTTTAGTTTTATTCATAACAAATTTCTAAAAAAAGCCAAAACCTCTTATCATTCATAACCACTAGACCTTTTTATCTTAGACTAGATTTTTATGTTTAACAGACATTGTCCTATTTATTGTTGTGTCTATAGTAATTGTTGTTTTAGAATAAACCTTTGTAAAAAAGTCCATCGATTCGTGCAAAATTCGATGAAATAAAAATAGAGATTATTTTTTTTAAAGAATAATATCTGATAGCTCATTAGTAATGTAAAAAATATGTAATATTAGTCAAAGTTTCGAATCTAGGTCGACCTTTATAAGGCTGATAAAAGGATAAAATATACTTAATATTAATTTCGGTATTTTATAAAATTCACTAAAAATGGTTTGCGTCAACAATAGACAAAATAATTATTACTTAAAAAAATGTTTTGTTAATAAAAAAATGTTGTCCTTGTTTAACGTAGGTATGAGACATGCAGAATGTGCAGAAGTTGGGCTGATTGACATTTATATCGGTTGCCAGGTATAAGCAGCTATGTCTATGCTTGGTCTCCTTTTGCGAAAAAGTAATGACGTAGAAGGAAACCGCGGAGCGGGCCTGAGAGGACGATCCCGACTAAAGCCCGCTCCGGCGCAGGCGGACTGGGGTCGCAAGAAGGCGGTTCCTTCGCCTACAAAGCGCCTCCGATGCGGGGCTGCCGAGGAGAGTCGCGGGACTTTCCTCGGCCAACACGGCCTCAAACTCCTGAGGGATTTTCCACACTAAAAAAGGGTATGGCGATGGCAGTTTCATTTAGGAATTAGACGCCAAGTACTTCGCGGAGTAGGCAGAGAGTATCGAGGGCCAAATCTCATGATCCTGGTAGACCTGTCTGGCTTCATCCACATTTATTAGGTACCCTTTTCATATAAACTTGTCGGTTTCGGAGACTTGTCACTACCCTCAGATAATATGCGAACGATTTAACTGTGGAATGTCAACCTTAGTCTCCCCAGGTACCTACATCCATCCACATTTGCATTGCATATTTGCTTTGACATTGTTTCATCTGTCAATTTTTTCACACATGACTGAACCACGGAGTATGCTCTTTCATATTTTAACACCAACAATAATTTCTTTCGTTTCCATTCTTTATCGGATCTCACTGTTACAAAAGCGGTCAACGAGCATTACACCACATCCTCCGTAACGCTCTCATTTCGCCCGCATTTATCCTACTCTATACGCTTTTTTTGATACACCCAACTCTCGCTTCTATACGTTTGAATAAGCACAGAATTGCGCAAAGCGAGTCTAGTACTTTCGCACTAGCATCAATAAGTCATGTCAGGGTCTTGGGCAAAGGCTTTGACCTCCGAGTAAAGCGGAGGCCTTTTTACTAAAACTCATGTAGTGGGATTTAGCGGCAACGAGGAAATACACGATACGCTAATTTCTTCATGATTATTTCATTTGTGTACTTCCACTGAACTAAATTGTACAAAATGCCACCAAAATTGACTAATTTCACTCAATATAAACAAGAAATTCAATAGTTATGAAAAAATTACGTCTATCTTCATTCATGCGCTAAATCTATTTTTTTCTTTTTTGTTTTGTTGTGTTATGTTAATAATGCGGTAATATACGTAGCGAAGCATGTACCGGGCCGCTAGTATAAGCATATAATTTGCTTACTTTGGGGTTAGAAGCAATTTATGTAACTTGTTCATAGATAAAAAAAAGTAAAAAAAAGGATCTGCACCCCATATTCCCGAAGAGATAGGCAGAGACACAACCAGGGTAAACACGACTAGCCGAAGACACTAAGTCCCATAATGTGATAGGTGGCAAGCCTATCGCCAACCGGGCACATTTCCAATCCCGACCAACTTTTTTATTTATTAGAAAATTGGAAAAATCTAATTTTATTTTTGTTGGTCGACCCGGGATTCGAACTAGAGACCTCATGCAGTCAAGTCCAACATCCGGCTAGACCACAGAGGCGATAATAATCCATAGATATTTATTTATAAGATATAAGGCAGAACGAAATTCGCCAGGTCGGCTAGTTGCAACATAAATTAATACTTATCCATATTTCGCTTCATTATATATGCATGGCACGGTCAATTAAATCAATAGTGTGCTGCTCCCAAGTGGTACATTTCAATGCGACAACATCAATCCGTCTGTATACAGTAATTACCTACTATCAAAATACCTATATGACTATCCGTATTAATCCTTTACTATTTATATTATAAATTCGATAGTTTGTATGTTCATTTGTTTGTTACTCCTTCACGCAAAAACTGCTAAACCGATTTTCATGAAATTTGGCACACATATAGAGGGTAAGTTGGATTAACACACATAATAGCTTTTATCCCGAAGAAAGTTCCCGCGGGATCATTAACCACGTGGGAAATGCGGCGAGCAGCAGCTAGTAATACTTAAACGATAGTTTTTATCCCAAAGAAAGTTTTGTGGGATTATTAACCACGCAGGCAATTATTATTTTAATTAAACAGCCTAGTATTACGTATATTAAGTATGTGTGTCTGTTGCTATTTTACGGCTTTACCGCTGAACCGATTTTAATGAAATTTGATACCCATATAGCCAAAAAACCGAGTCCAAACATAAGTTACTTTAAAAAAAAACTTAAAACTATTATATATGATGAAAGTTTATCTAACAAGGTCACAGGCAAACAGCTAGTGAAAAATAAACGGAAGTTAGCTTAATGAAGCGATAGTAAAACATTTGGCTAGGTCAATGTTACTGCTTATGTTATTATTAGAAGTCAGAGTCAGCCATAACTAACTACGACTTTATTCAGCTTTACATTATCTCTTAGAAATATGCGAAAAATAAATAGTATTACAAATCAATTTCTAACTATACTAACCTAGAAACAATAAAACCGACTTCAATAAAACGTTAACGACGACATTAAACGACTTCCGATTTTAACCGACTTCAAAAAAGGTATTTAATTTTAAAACTACGGTATAAGTTGATATTTCTTTTTAAAAAGCCAGCTCGTAATTCCAAGGTGTTTTCATATAAATCTTTATCTGATTAGTGGTTTTTAGGTTACACATAACAATGCATACAGTACTATTATTTAAATTATACGCTTCGGCTTTACACTTTATACTTTTATGTTTAAATTGGCTGACCTAATCTAAATTTAAGCGAAATAATTAATAATGTAATAACAACTCTATATATAAATATATATATATTTTAAATACATACAGCTTGATGAATATAGCCGAAGCGCATTATTTAAAAAGTACTAATGTACTTACATGTATTTTGTACCTTAATCAATATCTATTTCATAAAATAAAATAAAAAAAACTCGTTGATATTATGTCACATACCGTAATGATGATCAAAATAAATTCTTTAGTGTTCGAACAATTACATAACAAACATAATAGGAGTTCTGCACGGATTAAAACATTTTGATTTGTTTGAAACAAAGTTTCCGCCAAGCTCACCTTTGCGGAAACCGTGATTGGGGCATGATTACAACCGTCTGGAGCATGCTTAAAAATCCAGGTTAATGTCAAACTGATAACCTCTTTTTTTAGTATGTTAAAACCCTGAGAGTTTGACGCATGTTGTTACTACTACAAATGGAAATTATAGTGCTATTGTGGAGTTTGAATGACCCTTGCAAAGCAGACAAAAAAACGGGTTGCACTCCGGGAGTGCCGGCAGAAGTGAAACTTGAATGTTAACTTTGTGCATTTTTGAAATTTTCGAATGGTTAGGGAATAATTTTATACGAGTTGCTTTAATATTCAGTATGAAAGTACTATCATTTATGTGGTAGAATACAATATTCTTTTATTGCGCTATCGTGCACAAACATGATAACACAAACATTCGCGTAAGCGCCCTGCGCCGTCTTATTCGCGCAATTACCCTGCGCCGTCTTATGATTTTTGGATCAGGTCACGTGTTCTAACGTGAGTTTAAAAGTTTTTGTCCATTCCAAAAAAAAGCGCAACGCCGCTTGTTTTCATTTCAAAAATCCTCCTGTCCCCCTTTGAAGATTAAATGACACCTAATCCTGGTTGAGAAATCGCTCACTCCCAAGAAGGTGAATCTTAATTCAATCGACACTTTCACCGCGATTAAGACTAATGATCACAAGATCGATGTCATTTCTCTACGCTATCCTGTTTCGTTCTAAATGTCCATTGTCTTATTTACTTTCGCAAGAAGCTTAACACTAGCTTAAGTTGGCAACGCACTAGCATTATTTGTATCTATAGGCAACGCTAGAAAATCTATCTATTCGTTTGACTTCGATTCTTATAAAAATAATTTTCGTTTTAGGTACTTCACAACAAATTCTAAGTAAAATGTGTTTACTTATCTATCAATAGAAGTTGAGAATCGCAATCGCAATTCTAAACAGAGTTTTTTTTATATGAATACATACAAGCCGATAGTAACAACTGGTCTCAATTGATAACAAGTTTGCATGTCAATGTGATAAGAATAATTGTAAATTTTTAAACACTTAAAATCACTGACTCGTAATTGAAACTGGTAATGCTTTGACACTGAAAATCACTCATTTAAACAGTGCTAATTGAAACCAGTAATACTTTGTTCACGAATGACGCTTTTATTGCTAAATTTAAATGAAAATGTATGTGTTTAAAAAAACATTGTGTTGAAAAATTTTAAGATAAAAAATATTTAACATTTAAAAATAAAAAGAAACAATTTTAACAAGCTTTAGAATTGTATAAAAAAGATTTCATTCACTCTATAATGAATTAAAAACAAGTAGTTTAAGAATTAGCTCTGATGATGCTGTTTAACCGGTAGGCTATTCATTATATAATAATAAACAAGTGATACGTAAAACAGTACAAGTGTTTCTTTATTTAAAAAAATATATGAATATTTGAAATTTACCAAGCGCCGACGATGGCAAATATCAAATGTTTAAAAAACCAAGAGTTGAAATCTAAAAGAAGGCTATGTCGCGGGTGTTAGCAAAGCACTATACAGACCAACTTTTAAATGTGAAACTCGAAGGAATTATACATTTCGTTGCAACGACTTTTTCACTCAAATTTAAAATAAGCTATTAAATTTTCAGCTTGTTCAGACGAGTTGGAAACTGAGATTTTAATTCAGTTAAAACACAATCTATATGCAAATTTGATTTTTTAAACTATCCCCTACAAAATGTAACAATGCAGTGTGTACCTAGCATTAATTTGTAATAATACAAGTGACGAATACAATCTTACCAGCATTAACATATAGTGAAGATATCGATATTTGTCGTTGTAAATGACCTTGATTCACAGCGCGAAACTTTCCTCAATTCACATATACCATTGACTCATTGATATGCAAACAACATAAAAGACGACTGACCACCGCGAACTCACAACCATCAATGAATTGTCACTATTGAAATCATCGCACGAGTTCATACGATAAAAGTACATATTCCACCACAGTTACAAAAACGATTTACATAACAATTTTTATAATATCCACAATATTATCATCTAAAACGTGATGAATTATACTTGTATTAATATTACATAAGTTTACAAATTGCATTCAAATATTATTTCAAACAGTGTTGAATTTTTGTATCCACAATATTATTATCTAAAACGTGATGTATTATACTCGTACTAATACTACCTACATAAGTTTACAAATTGCATTCAAATATTATTTCAAACAATGATGAATTTTTGTATCCACAATATTATTATCTATAACGTGATGAATTATACTCGTATCTATTAATATTACATAAGTTTACAAATTGCATTCAAATATTATTTATCAATGGTGAAATATTACATGTGTTTAATTTATGAGTATGAGTTCAAACTGCGTTGATGTAACATTGTTAAATGCAAACTGTGCAAATGTCCGGCAATTTTGATACTTTATGATAACAAATTGTCACGGTAGGTTGCACCTAATGTTGTCAGCTAGGATACGGGCAGTTAATGCAACTCGTTTTTTTAGCAGAGCTGCCAATGTTTTATCGATATAACTAGCGGACGAACCTAAAAAAATACATTTTCTAAAAAAAAACGTTGTCCTTGGATATGTGCCCAGTTTGCGATAGGCTTACCACCTATCACACTGTGGGACTTAGTGTCTTCGGCTAGTCGTGGGTACCCTAGTTGTGCATCTGCCTATACTTTCAGGGATATGGGCGTGAAAATACTTTATTAAGAAGAATGATCACACAAATAAATACTCGTTACTTCATTCTCACTCGATTCCTACAGACCTGCATAGGATAGCCGAACTTCGTATCGCTTAACGTTATTATTATTGGGAGTTAAGCATTATTTTCCCATTTTACATGCAATATTTTTTTTCTTTAAATAAACCTTCCTCCTGCCAGTGACTGATGGAGATTCATTTATTATATATTAACAGTTATAGTTATAAATACAGATTACAATCACAATGGTATGTGAAATTATGTATTCAATAATTTATTCGTTTTTATATATTGATCATTCGCAACCTGCTGTTGACTACCGGACACTTTCTATCTACACCGTAAAATTAATCTGAAGATATGCGAATAGATAACATAGCTCTAATGATTTTATAACACGTAGATAGTATTTAAAAAACGTTCAGAAACAATATTTCTACTTCAAATATATCCTAAATAATCAAAGCGCAGCTGTAAAAATAACAGACTTCGATTTCAATTAATACCTACAAAGAGATAGTGTTTTCCTTGTTTCCCCTGGGACACTATCATCAGATGTAGACTTAATGGCAATGGAACTCCCTCGAAAATACGTACTTTCGAATAAAAAAAAATAATGGTTCAAAAATGACAAAAATGATTAACGAACAAATATATATATGGGAGTCAACATACAATGTCCTTTTTGTATAAATGAGTTGAAAACTGTGTATTTTCGGCAGTGGCGTAGCGTGGACGTATATACGTCGTCAAAGTCGCATCAAATATATATCGGACGTATATACGTCGTCAAAGTCGTCGTGGATATACGTCGTCAATGTCGCATCGGCGAAACAACCAGTAGAGTTACTTTGGAGTCTCGATATCATGCGAATTGGAAATTAGAATCGTATTTGTCACTAAAAAAAGTACCTAATACTTTTGAACACAGTACTAGCGTATTATTAACATTTTATTACAAATAAATTCGACAAATCCCGTTGTATAATTTGTTGTTTACTCCGAAGTAAATGTTAATAATTCGCCAGTATTGTGTTCGAGAGTACCTAAAACGACATAATCGATTCCAATTTCCAATATTAACTTGAATCGAGCTTCGAGAGTAACCCTTCTGGGCATCCTCGAATAGCCAAAGACACTAAGTGCAGGGCATGTTTTATTGTCTCAATAAAACATGCATTGAAAAAAACGCAATTATGATTTATGATCGATGTGAGCGAGAGAACGAGACTAAAACAGAGATCGGGAAGTCTCCAGCAGTTCATAAATGAACTTTCTTAAAACGATTCATTCACTCACTCTCGTCCTACTCCCACCACACACATCAAGTTTAAAATAAGCTAAAAACGATCGTGTCTTTACAACGCGTTAATTTAAGATTTAGTTGTTTTGTTTGTATTTCTGATACAGAAAAGAGTGGCCAATATTTTTCAGGCCCTTTTTTTATTTTTAATTTAAAAATAAACAAAGATTTTAAATCAGGTAGTGCGAGGCTCCTTTAGGTTTGAGGCCGTGGGCAGGGGCTCACTTCGCCCACGTCTAGCTACGCTACTGATTTTCGGAACCATGACATTAAATTTTTCGGTTTGGTGTTATGCAATTGTATTTGTTTGTTTACGTTATGTTCTTATTATTAAATACATACTATACACATACGATATTAATTTAGATTCAACCTTGCCTATTGCTAAAATTGCATCATAAAAAATGCTACACACACACATATACACACAGACACTGCCACACAAACACACACACACACACACATCGATACTTTTACTTACATGTAAACATATTATTATAAAAGATTCATACCTAGTACACGTAAATACTTTCCGGATAAAATCTTAGAACGTGTTTTGAATTACGTTGAGCCCCGTCGTTAAGTGCGCGGCTGTCGGGGAATGTTGGTAAATCTCCCAAGACGAGCTATAGGAAATGTTCTCTTTATCTTAGACCGTCCTGTTTCCGAAAATGTACCTTCCGCCTCTTCTTCCGCGACCGCACTGCACACCGGAACAGACAGGGATTTATTCAGAATAAGGTTTACTTTCGAAATAAGCGGACTACTGCTTTCATATTTTTAATGTTATCTTCAGAGTTTTGATACTTAATTTTGACCGCCTCGTTGGTTGAGGGGTAAGTGCACACGTTTA